>QNTS01004948.1:49804-87036 GCA_003317085.1 Hucho hucho
TGACCAAATACTTATTTTCCACCATAATTTGCAAATAAATTCATTAAAAATCCTACAATGTGATTTTCTGGATTTTTTTTCTTCATTTTGTCTGTCATAGTTGAAGTGTATCTATGATGAAAATTACAGGCCTCTCTCATCTTTTTAAGTGAGAGAACTTGCACAATTGGTGGCTGACTAAATACTTTTTTTCCCCACTGTATCAGATATATCAGATTTTGTTTATGTCTCCCGGCTGTATGATTTCATGTTTTTTTTTAAATATATATACAATTATATTTAAATACTTTACTGGGAGAGAGATTTAATCTAGAAGCTTTTAAAACCTCTCCTTCATGTACTCAATTCCTTTAAAGGGATAGTTCACCTGAAATTACAAATTCCTTTAACTCTCAATTTTTTTGTCAAATCTTAAATCCCACATTTCCTAATGAATTGATCCTCTTGAATCCCACCATAGGTGAACGGTCAGCTGATCCAAGTGCCCTTTAGCACCGAGTCCGGCCACATCCAGGTCTTCCACAGCAGTGTCAACAGCATCGTCCTCCACACCACCTTTGATGTCACTGTCCAAATTGACTGGCCTCACTTGGTCCGGGTCACCACACCAGGCACCTACATCAGCTCCCTCAGTGGTCTGTGTGGCAACTACAACGGCCACCGGCACGACGACTTTCGCACCCCGAACGGTGTTCTGGTCAACAACTCGCAAATCTTTGGAGACAGTTGGCGGGATGGGTCCCTCTCGGCGCACTGTGTGGAAACGGAAAATAGGGTCCAAATTGGACAGAACACCACTGTTTACTATTCTGACCAGTCATGTGGCCTCATGGCTTTGCCTGGTGGGCCGTTCTCAATGTGCCAGAGCAGGGTGGGCCCACGGGAGCGGGTGGAAGAGTGTGTGGAGGATTTGACTGAAGCAGGCGGGGCCCCAGGGGTCCTGTGTGAGGCTCTTCGTGTTTACGCCCTAATGTGCCAACAGAGTGGCATCACAGTGGGAAACTGGAGGGATGTCACTAATTGTGGTGAGCACCTGTAGCATTATTGCATACGCTGGACGTCAGCTGAACCCCTACATTAAAATGCACATGTATCACAAGCTGGTTCATGTATACTTATTATGCCCTTCAACGCCAGTATAGTTCAGTTTAATTAAGTACAGAATACTAGCATTGACTGGCATAATACATATAGCCGGAATCTCAAAACGAGCACTTCGATCACTCAATCACTCGATATGAGCGTTCATGACTCCATCAGGTCAATCTCACTGCGCTCTTCGTTAGCCTATTTATGGAGTGGGCATCCTATAACTCAGCGCCCTTGGAAGCAATTTCTTCCCATGAATCTTAGCATGTTAACTAGCAACAACAGTTATTACTAGGTCGCCCTCAAAAATAGTCTGAATAAATCAAGATAAATCAAGAAATCTGTAATTCATTTTGAAGTCTGATTTGGAGGAGGTCTCAGTCCCGCAATTTTAAATCTAGCTAAGGAGTTTCATGTTTCTGAAGCTTGTCTATTATTAATGTGTTAGCTAAGCTTGAGCCAGTCACGTCATATGAAATGGAAGAGTAACTAACCAACCAGCTAGTGCAACACTAAATCAGGGGTTAAAGTTCTCTGTCACTGTGACGAATTTCTGTCATATGGATTCTGGAGAGGTCGTTTTTTTAGATCAGCGTAGATCCGCAATCAGAAATCTCAGGGGGATTGGGTTTGGAGATGACAGCCTAATACAAAAGCATGTCTGTTCTACGAAATATTTACTCTGAACTGACATGCATGATTTTTGCTTACACTCCTATGTTCAGAAGGAGGGAATAATCCATGACAATAGTCTATAATGCGCTCAATTCAAACAGCGGTGTGTAGCCTACTGTAGCTCTTGGCAAAGTAATTCAAAAGCCTAAACTTTATTACTCAGGATGCAACTTTCCAGTGCCATGTAATGTTGTTAGACAACCCCATAGTAGGACAGTTTACCTGTTTACCTAGTCAGCTTGTTGTTGTGTGTTCTATGTGAGATAAATATTCCTCTCGAGGTGCATTCAAGTCCCAAGATCCATAGAAAGGGAAACGTATTCGGACAAGCAGTCAATGCACAACAATTCTTAATGCAATCACGGGAAAAAGCTTTTGAAAGCAGTTTTCCATTTCTACCACATTCTTTTCTCTACACCTTCAATTGCGCGAGTAGCATTGTTTAACAAATGCAGTTACAACCAGAGTTTCAAGCATGGTTTAGGCACAGCAGCACAGCAACAGAACTCTGTTGGAGACAGTTGGCGGGAAGGGCAATGACCTACTTTGTAGTAGAAACCCCCAAAAATCTAGAGAATGACAATGAATAATTATTTATATGTCTATAATAATTGCTAAGAATAACAATCAGGATGTTGTGTTCAATGGCGTAAATACAGATAGGCAGCACCATGCTGCAGCCTGTTTATGTATAACCACTATGCTACATCACTTGGGCTACAGGTGATCATGCTTATTGGCTATATACATGGTCCAATATCTTTAAATAATTTTAACATAATTTTTACCAATATATTATTGGGCTCATTTCTGGAAGTGGAAATTATATTTTAGATAGTGTCAGCATAATTTTATTTTAATTCATTTTGGAGTAGAATGCCCTTTTAAAAAGTCCCCAAAACTGCTTTTCAGTCCTCCTACATTAAAATTATCCCGGGAAGGAACCCGGACCTCCTGAGCAAGGGGACTGGAATTGGTCGAACTCACAA
Organism: Hucho hucho; assembly: GCA_003317085.1. Taxonomy (NCBI): domain Eukaryota; kingdom Metazoa; phylum Chordata; class Actinopteri; order Salmoniformes; family Salmonidae; genus Hucho; species Hucho hucho. The sequence goes on from QNTS01004948.1 coordinate 52,558, forward strand.
TATTATTTTACCTAAATTTAACTAGGCAAGTCAGTAAAGAACAAATTCTTATTTACATTGACAGCCTAGGAACAGTGGGTTAACTGCCTTGTTCAGGGGCAGAACAACAGATTTTTACCTTGTCAGCTCAGGGATTCAATCTAGCAACCTTTCAGTTACTGGCCCAACACTCTAACCATTAGGCTACCTGTGCCCCAGTTTAATACATGCAAAAAAAATATCCTCTTTCCCTAAAAGCATGACGGTCATAACTTTCATATATTAAAAGGGGATGTTAACTTGGCCTCAGATAATCAATCTGAGATCGACTTAAGATATAATCATAGTCATATAATTTTTTGTTGTTGCTGCTTTAACCCCTGCATTAAATACAAGGCTCCTTCCATAAGCAAACTAGCGAGTGACCTAGCTACTCTATTAACATTATTTTATCACAATGAATGGGTTTTAATGAATTAGCAAACAGCTTGCTCTGCCCTGAGTCAGTACAGTACCTAGTGTGCTGCTGTGCATTTAGCTGACCCAACGTTACAACGCAGCGATTGGTGCTTTGTAAACATGCTGAAGAACGGACTGACTGCTGAGAACAGCAAGCTGTCAAACTATTGTAAATAACTGACAGGCTACCTGCTGTTTATCAGTGAAATGCCCAACGTCCTTAGCTGGCGCTAGTTAAAATTCCATCCCTGTGTTTGTCAGTCAATCTAGCTAGCAGCAGGCAGGCTACAACAAGCTAAAACCAGCTGATGAAATCATTGGCAACCGTTATACTATACTTGCACTTATTTTGTGCAGGAGTAGAGAGATGTCGTTTTTACAACTTTCTCACTGTCTATCGGAGTATCTGTGTCTGCCCCAAGTCCCCAGTGCCTGTGTTTCATAGGAAGTGAGTCATGCTCCAAGATGGGTTGTGAAAGACAATGCTCGCAAATGGTTTTAGAATTATGGAATATTGATAAGTGGCAGTTGGGACGTCGAGTGTGCATCGTCTCAATGCAAATTTTGGCCAAAACAATTGCAGACTTGAGTGATCACTATAGCACACAACAGCAAGTGGCCAATCGACAAAGGGCTTAGGGGCCAAGTGTTCGGTTTGAGATTCAGCTATGATACATGTGTGCAATCATGATATGGTTCAGCAATGTATTGCTATAGCCTATTAATGGTATTATGTTAGTGTTGGGTCTGAAAGGGTTCTTCAATGAAATCCACGTTTTTTCCCCCTCAGAACAAACCTGTCCCCCCAACAGCCACTACGAGCTGTGTGGCACTTCCTGTCCCGCCTCCTGCCCTAGCCTCTCCTTCCCCTTCCACTGTGACACTGCGTGCCAGGAAGGATGCCAGTGCAACGATGGCTACCTACTCAGCGCCAATCAATGTGTTCCGCCAGTGGCCTGCGGATGCCACCACCAGGGACGCTACCGCCAAGGCGGTGAGCGCTTCTGGGAAGGTGAGGAGTGCCAGAGCCTGTGCACCTGTAACGGCACCACTGGAGCAGTCCGCTGCACCCCATATGCCTGCACCCCCCAGGAGTCCTGCCGTGTGGTGGAGGGTGAGTACGGATGCCACCCCAACCCCCTTGGCACCTGCTCCGCCTCTGGAGACCCCCACTACCTCACATTTGACGGGGGGGCATTCGATTTCCAGGGCACCTGCCGCTACGTCCTAGCAACCCTGTGTGGTAACACCACGAGAGGGCTGCAGCATTTTCTGGTGGAGGCCAGGAATGAGCCATGGAACGGGTTGACAGTTTCCATCACAGCCGAGGTGTTTGTCAATGTGTGGGGCCACTGGGTGCACATTTCCAGGGAGAGGCATGGAGTGGTACAGGTAAGGTAAAAAACCTGAGCTGTCAAATGCCATTTTTCAGTTTGTGGTACTCTTTTCCGAAACGTACCAGCTTTTTCAAAAGATAGTACTATGAACTGAAACATGTAAAAGTTGCAGCCCATTTTTGTTGTGTTCTATTTTCTATTTTTATCTTCTATTTTTGAAAGAGTACCATGTCTTTTTACCCAGACTAGCAACCTGTTACCACAGAAATACTTGAACAAAGGCATGATGAAGTTAATAGAAGGTATTCACTTCAGGTGTTGTCATGGCCATGGGGAATACAAACATTATTTACCACCTCTGTTGATTACATTCATCTATTTGACAAATACCAGAGATGATGATGAACAACATTGAGAAATACTATTGCTGTTATTCCACATTGTAAACAATGTCGAAAGACAGATTACTTTAATTGTCTTTTCAGATTGATGGCGTGACCAGCAACCTGCCTATCATCTTGCATGGTGGACGGGTGTCCATCTACGCGAGTGGACTCCGCACGTTTGTCAATTCCGATTTCGGCCTGAGTGTCAGTTACGACGGCTCGAGTGTGGTGTCTATCTCTGTCCCCTCCAACTACAGGTGTGTGTTAGGTACACATTGGTGGTAGTGGTGGCGAATGTGAAACCATTATGATCTCTGCAATCAGTGCACACATAATTTGTCTTATAAACGGATTGATGTTAAAAATTCTTAAGTCAGGGTTGTGGTCAATTCAGTTTTCAATTCAGAAAACTAAACTCTGCCTAAAGTACGTAATAAAACCTAACAATGGAAATGTTAGTTTTTAACTGCTTTAAACAGTTCTTTCTTATATCTGTGATTCACTGTATCACTATTATCATTATAATATCATTATAACAGCGGAATGACGTGCGGCCTGTGCGGAAACTTTAATGGCAATCGCAACGACGACTTCCTCACCCCCTCCGGAACGCTGGCGTCCACTCCCTCCCAGTTTGGGAATTCCTGGAAGGTGGAGGGCAACTACACCTGCAGCGATGGCTGCGGAGCCTCCTGTCCACAATGCCACAACCCGAGTCCAGCCCGCGCCCGGTGTGAGGTCATCAGGGACGTTGAGGGACCCCTGAGCTTCTGCCACGGCCAGGTGGACCCCGAGCCCTACTTCCGCGACTGTGTGTTTGACGTGTGTCTGTCGGGGAACAGAGAGCAGGATGTTCTTTGCAGGGCTGTTCAGACTTATGTGAGCACCTGTCAGTCAACCAACGTCAGGATCTACCCCTGGAGACAGAACACCACCTGCAGTGAGTGACAAATTGTCTTCACTTTAGATTGGTAGATAGGACCTAACATATTCTGTGGTGTAACCTTTGTGGTAATACGGTAGGACCCAAAACCTTGTACAGTACTGTATATACGTCATTCTGCATTTTATGTAGAGTGAAAAGCCTCATTCAGTTTCATGTGTTCAAGTTTTTTTCTGAAGCATGTACTTCATGCACAATTGCAAGTTTGATTGTATTCTAAAGACAGTCCTGTGAGTTTTAGTAACACAGTCTCAAGTTGTGAAGCTTTCACATCAACAAATTTGTAGTATGTCTGGTATTTATCTAATGTACATTGGGGACAATAAAATGTCACACGTATTTTAAAGTATCACATAAGTTCAACACTTAAGAGAAATTGCTGATGGTGCAGTTAACCACGCATTGTAACAATTGTTTTGTCAACATCACGCAGTGTGGAATCTTTTAAGTGATTGCAACTGTCTGACAAAGGCTTTACAAAGGATTTTCTCATTCTCTCTCTCTCTCTGCATGTGCAGGTATTGAGTGCCCAGCAAATAGCCACTATGAGCTCTGTGGAACAGACTGTGGGCACACCTGTGTCAGCAGCATTGATGCCAGCTGCGAGCAGAGCTGCTCCGAGGGATGCTTCTGTAATGACGGTTACCTCAGGAGCGGGAGGCACTGTGTCCCCGTAGAGAGCTGTGGCTGCCAGTACGATGGCTTCTACTACGATGTGAGTTACTCATCTCATAGTTTGTGCCAGTGGAACAGGTTTCCCTCTGTGTTGTACGTAGAGTAAGGATCAAGGGTGACACCGCAACAACTTTCTTGATGGATCTGAGTATTTCCTGACTGCATATTGAGTTACAGAAATATAAAACAGCATTCTTTCAGTTCATTGTGTCTCAACTACATCTGCACATTCTCCCATTAGAGCAGAAGTCAAGATCAAGTAAATAATTGTGCACATACAATGCATGCGTGGCACCACATGTTACGTACACCACATACACTGAGTGTACAAAACATTAGAAACACCGTACTAATATTCATTTGCACCCCCCTTTGCCCTCAGAACAGCCTCAATTCGTCAAGGCATGGACTCTACAAGGTGTCGAAAGCGTTCCACAGGGATGCTGGCTCATGTTGACTCCAATGTGTCCCACAGTTGTGTCAAGGTGGCAGGTAGCCTAGTGGTTAGAGCGTTGGACTTGTAACCGAAAGGTTGCAAGATCGAATTCCCGAGCTGACAAAGTAAAAATCTGTCGTTCTTCCCCTGAACAAGGCAGTTAACCCACGGATCCTAGGCCGTCATTGAAAATAAGAATTTGTTCTTAACTGACTTGCCCAGTTAAATAAAGGTTAAAAAAAAATAATAATAATAAAACATAGGTGGCTGGGTGTCTTTTGGGTGGTGGACCATTCTTGATACACACGGGAAACTGTTGAGTGTGGAAAAACCCAGCAGCGTTGCAGTTCTTAACACACTCAAACCGGTGCGCCTGGCACCTACAGTACCACTGTACCCTGTTCAAAGGCACTTCAATATTTTGTCTTGCCCATTCACCCTCTGAATGGCACACACACAATCCATGTCTCAATTGTTTCAAGGCTTAAAAATACCTCTTTAACCTGTCTCCCTTCATATACACTGATTGAAGTGGATTTAACAAGTGACATCAATAAGGGATCATAGCTTTCACCTGGATTCACCCGGTCAGTCTATGTCACGGAAAGAGTAGGTGTTCCTAATGTTTTGTACACTCAGTGTAATACGTACATAAGATAATATGAAAATGCGTTTATAAAAAACTTGTCATTTTCAAATAGAAAAAGTACCATGCCTGCATAAGCAGGCTTTCAGTTCAGTGTCTCAACTGTATCCGTGCCTGTTGGATAATAGTCATTTAACCCTCAGTCAGTGTCTGACCAGTGAGAGTACAATGACTGCTCGTTTTACCAAAGGAAATAGCTTACAGCATAGCTAATATACTAACATGCTAAGTTGCATAGCACTCTATGCTGCAGTGAATGCTAAAAACAACACAAGAGTTAGCAGCTCGTGCTCAGACTAAAGTGAACATTCCATTGAGCTCGAGTACAAAGATAACATTCTAAACACACGGAATTCCCAATGTAGCTAGTACAATAAATATGAATAAAGTTGACAAGGAACATATTTCACTACTCTGTAGTGATAAAATTACAAACCACTTCCCATTGATGCAGAAGGAGAGAGAAAGAAAGTCAGGGATGCAACAGGTTAATCGGAACTGGAACAAACCATTCTGTTACTATAATTCTTATCGTCATATTTTCTCATATCGACTCTGCTCAACTCAGGGGACAGATGGATTTGCACTGCAGTGATTTTTGAAATAATATACCAACATAGCTCTAGTCATGGTAAAATATTGAGACAATATTATGGTAGAAAATGTATTCAGAAATAAATTATAACCCCTAAAGTGACCTGATTGACCCAGGCCAGTCCATTAGATCACTGCGGAATCAAAATAGAAACAGCAGTACCTTGCTACATTTTTGAAAGGTTGATAGAAATCATCAGTATTTTTATGTCCAGTTTATTTTATGCAAGTAGGGCTAATCCCTTTATAATTTTAAATAGCTAGGTGTACCTGTAGAGACGTTGTTATATCAAATCAAAGTTTATTTGTCACGTGCACCGAATACAACAGGTGTAGACTTTACAGTGAAATGCTTAATGAACATGGTGAACATGGTGTACTGTAGCCTATATTTTGCATTGCATCCACACTGTTTTTTGTACTTCAGGTTAGTGAGTCTTTCTGGACCCAAGGCTGCTCACAACACTGTGAGTGCCACGCCACAAATGACCTCCGCTGCTCTGCCGCATCCTGCACCCCCACCCAGGAGTGCACCATAAAAAATGGCCACCTGGGCTGCTTCAACGCCTTGTCCACTTGCACGGTCTGGGGCGACCCCCATTACATCACTTTTGACGGGGCCGTGGCCCATTTCCAGGGCACCTGCTCCTATGACATCGCCAGGACCTGTTCCAACCACTCCATTAATGGCCTCACGTTCCGTGTGGTGGCCACCAACCGTCACCGTGGCAACAACCTAGTCTCATTTGTGTCGCTGGTGGATGTGTGGCTGTCCCATGGAGGGGAGGAGACCCATGTCTCCATTGGACAGAGCGTGACGGTAAATGCACTAAAATCCAAATAACACTCTTATAGTTGATAAAAATGTGACTAGTTAGGTACAAATCTGTCCGTTTTTAGCAATGATATGAGACTTTGATCATAGAGCCCTTCAACTTGGTAGTCACCAAGCCTTCCCCAACCACATGTTTTTGCCCTCATGCTTTTGCATTGTTCACACTACCTACAAATACTTATTTTCTTGCTTACAAGGACAAAAGCTTCTTGAGGTCTCTTTGTCGTCAACTATCCTCTATCAAACTAGTCAAGTCTAGGCCTGAGGTATTTTCCAATAACCTCAAATCTCTTTCCGACATTCACCCTTTTCTCACTGTCAGGTTGACGGGAGCGAGGTCTCTATCCCCTCCTCCATCGGCTCCATTGCCGGAGTGGTGCGGGAGCGGGGCTTCGTGATGCTCAACTCCAGTGACCTGACGGTCCAGTTCGACGGCCGTAGCACCCTGCTGGTCAGGCTGGGCCAGAGCCACCACGGCGCAGTTTGCGGGATGTGTGGCAACCTCAACGGTGACCCGGAAGATGACAAAGTCCTGCCCAACGGCACGCCGGCGCAGAGTGACAACGACTTTGGTGACGGTTGGAAGGCAGACACTAGCCGGCCAGGGTGAGCTGCTGCTGTTGTTGTCAGGCTTTGAAACAACTAAGGCTTCTGGGGAAACAACCTCTATTGAAATTCAGTTTATTCCAAAAATACCATAGTATGTATAATTTCATAAAAAACATAAGAAGATTATTTGTTATTAGCAGAATGAAAATACATACTTTCATCCATAACGGAAACACAAGGGATTAGATGATTGTACAGTACAGTGACTGTTATTCTCCTGCAATGTTTTCATTATTTCCTAACAGATAATGAAGTACTATACTTATTCATGCATGCATGCATGCAATCACTCACTCACTCACTCACTCACTCACTCACTCACTCACTCACTCACTCACTCACTCACTCACTCACTCACTCACTCACTCACTCACTCACTCACTCACCGCAGTCACTCACTGGCTGCCTTCAGACTCAATACCGTTCTCCAGAAGTGTGCTCTCGTTCACTCGCCCTCATGTATTTAAAAGCATTGGATTGGTGCAAGCACGGTTGGAGGGAGTTTCAACCATATTCTTCACACTAGTTGAAGGGTACAGAATCGTAATGTAGCCACTCACTCATCAAGTAAATAATGAACTAACTCTTCTACGTGTCATTTTCCAGATGTGGGGCTTCTGATAACAGAGGCGGCAGAGACTACTGTCCCTTCAGTGTGGAATATACTGACCTGTGTAGCATCATCACCAACACTACCGGCCCCTTCAGTGCCTGCCACTTGCACTCTGACCCCCAGCCCTACTTCACTTCCTGTGTCTACGACCTTTGCTCATACACTCCAGCCAACGGGATGCTGTGTTCTGCCGTGGCGGCCTATGAAGTGGCCTGTTCCGTCCTGGGTCTCGATATCCCAGAATGGCGCGCGGGTCTGCTGTGTGGTGAGTGTCCGGGTGTCTTTGGGGGCATTTTGTCTAAAGGGAAAAATAAAATTGGCAATTAGTAGGCATTAGTGTTCTTTTCCAAATGTCTGTCCATGCTATTTCTAGTTAACCCTGTAGTAGTTACTGTTGCCAATTGTCCCTCTCTCCCCTCTCTCTTTCTCCATCACTCTCTCCCTCCTTCTCTCCCTCCCTCTCTCTCTCTCTAGCGGAGTCGGACCCTTGCGATGATCTGAACTGTACTGATGATGAGTGGTGTGGGGATCGGGACGGCGTCTATGGCTGTTTCTGTGATGAGAACCACCATCGGCCCAACAACGAAAGCTACGGTAAGACTTCCCTAGCACTGCGCCAATGTGACCGACGTCGTCCGAAACCCACGTCTCCTGTGCAAATTCACTTCCCTCTGATGTTTTGAAAAGAAGGAAGGATGAGTATAGAGGATACAAAAAACTGAGGACGGACTTTAGAGATTCATCGGTGATCTTTGTCCATCTCTGCCCTTAGATTCAGTCACGTCTTGCTCCGACAGTTCAGGCATCATGTCTCTGTCCCGGTGCCAGCTATTTGAAGCCGGTTTCCCAACCCACGTCCTGCACCTCACTGACTCCACCTGCAACGGGTCTGTCCGGGATGGACGCCTGGAGTTCCACTTCGACAACGACAACGAACTATGTGGGACAACTCTTACGGTACTGTATTTTCAAAGTTTAATCATGACATTATCACTTGGATTATGTAGTCTCATAGTGCACTTCACAGACAACCCAATGCTCAAAAAAGGCTCAACAAATACAAATCATAGTCCAAATAATGATTCATATTATAAATATTTGCCAACTTTTCATTGTCGAGTGTTGTTGACTTCTTACTGCATAAACACTGTATACTGTAGGTTATAAATGTGCTATTAAATCCTTACATACAGAAGGTGCCCATCAAGTGAAGATTCTATTTATAATATTCTATATCCACCTATTTTTCACATTTGTGTTTTTCCCCTACAAATGATTGCTTATGGTTACCTTCATGTGTGTTTAAAATATTAATGTTCTCAGATTTTTTATTCATTGATTTTACATGTATTTAAATGATTTTTTTGTTAAGATCAATGCACTAAGTCCCTCTGGATAAGATTATAAGATCTGCTAAATGACTAAAATGTCAAATGTAAATGTTTTACATACAGATCTCATATTACTGTATAGATTTGTTTTTAATGTTGATGTCACAAATGTGTCATTTATATATTTATTTGTTATTTGTCACATTTTACTGTGTAAAACCTAGCAGTACTACTTATTTCTCTGAGAGTGAGGCAGATACTGTACTGTAAACTCAGCAAAAAAAGAAACGTCCCGTTTTCAGGACCCTGTCTATCAAAGATAATTCGTAAAAATTCCAATAACTTCACAGATCTTCATTGTAAAGAGTTTAAACACTGTTTTCCATGCTTGTTCAATGAACCATAAACAATTAATGAACATGCGCCTGTGGAACGGCCGTTAAGACACTAACAGCTTACAGACGGTAGGCAATTAAGGTCACAGTTATGAAAATGTAGGACACTAAAGAGGACTTTCTACTGACTCTGAAAAACACCAAAAGAAAGATGCCCAGGGTCCCTGCTCATCTGCGTGAAAGTGCCTTAGTCATGCTGCAAGGAGGCATGAGGACTGTAGATGTGGCCAGGGCAATAAATTGCAATGTCCGTACTGTGAGATGCCTAAGACAGCGCTACAGGGAGACAGGACGGACAGCTGATTGTCCTCGCAGTGGCAGACCACGTGTAACAACACCTGCACAGGATCGGTACATCCGAAACATCACACCTACGGGACAGGTACAGGATGGCAACAACAACTGCCCGAGTTACACCAGGAACGCACAATCCCTCCATCAGTGCTCAGACTGTCCGCAGTAGGCTGAGAGAGGCTGGACTGAGGGCTTGTAGGCCTGTTGTAAGGCAGGTCCTCACCAGACAGGACTAGCAAAAAGTGCTCTTAACTTACGAGTCGCGGTTTTGTCTCACCAGGGGTGGTCGGATTTGCGTTTATCGTCGAAGGAATTACACAGAGGCCTGTACTATGGAGCGGGATCGATTTGGAGGTGGAGGGTCCGTCATGGTCTGGGGCGATGTGCCACAGTATCATCGGACTAAGCTTGTTGTCATTGCAGGCAATCTCAACGCTGAGGCATTACAGGGAAGACATCCTCCTGCCTCATGTGGTACCCTTCCTGCAGGCTCATCCTGACATGGCCCTCCAGCATGACAATGCCACCAGCCATACTGCTTGTTCTGTGCGTGATTTCCAGCAAGACAGGAATGTCTGTGTTCTGTCATGGCCAGCGAAGAGCCCGGATCTCAATCCCATTGAGCACGTCTGGGACCTGTTGGGTCTGAGGGTGAGGGCTAGGGCCATTCCCCCCAGAAATCTCTGGGAACTTGCAGGTACCTTGGTGGAAGAGTGGGGTAACATCTCACAGCAGGAAATGACAAATCTGGTGCAGTCCATGAGGAGGAGATGCACTGCAGTACTTAATGCAGCTGGTGACCTCACCAGATACTGACTGTTACTTTTGATTTTTACCTCCCCTTTGTTCAGGGACACATTATTCAATTTATGTTAGTCACATGTCTGTGGAACTTGTTCAGTTTGCCTCAGTTGTTGAATCTTGTTATGTTCATACAAATATTTACACATGTTAAGTTTTCTGAAAATAAACGCAGTTGACAGTGAGAGGACGTAGGGTTATTTGTCTCTCTGATTGATATCAAACAAATACATGTCTGTCATTGAACAACCCCATGCCATGATTAGATAGTGAAAAAACACACACATTTTCCCCATAAGTTCTTTAAACTATAAAAGCTAATTTACCAACATTTCAGAAAAGGGACATAGAGCGTTTTGGAATGATACTCTTTGGAATGAGACAAATGTTCTTAGTTTGTTGTTTTTTCTCCGCAGAGCAACGGGACTCACTTCATCTATCAGAACTACATCCAGGGTGAGGTGGAACCCCACGGAGGGGTGACGGGGGTCATCAGCCGTGAGAGGCACCTCAACCTGCGCTTCTGCTGCGAGTACCCCCTCTCCCAGTCCTTGTCAATGACCATGGATCTCAACCCTCTAGAGAGGTCAGAGCACCCTCTCAACAGCCTATGATGACTGGAATTTAATTGATTTTAGCATTAAAGTTCTCCTCCAGTCTCCTTTTCACCTCAAGTAACACCTTATTTACTTAACAACGGTCACATATCAATAGCTGGTCCAGGTCAGACATGACATGGCACAAGTTGTATCTCAAGCAAGGGGGAGGCTGATGACATCACATCTGACCATCAGACCAACTCCTTGAATGCCCTATTCCTTGACGTTCGCAGTTGTGTAAAAATTTTGCTCAAAACATATATTTTTTTAGCCTTTAGTGTATGTTCTGTATTTATACTTGGGATATCACTTTTCAACAGGAAAAGTAAAAAACATAGCTGGAGGACGTATTTAAGGCACAAGTGGCTGTGCTAGTATAGTATATCATTGTTAATATACTGTAGTCAGTGCGTGGAACTATCTGTTTTATACTCATGTTATCCTATTATCCAAATTATCCTTTTATATTAAAAGTATCTTTTTATAATCCTTTTATAAAAGTATCCTTTTTATGTACAATAATTTGGGTTGTACTTTACCTGTATAAAATGTGTTCTACAAAAAAACTTTATTTTAGGCCTTTTTAGGTGGGATTCTGGCCATTTTTCTATTCACCCAGAAACAGATGAACTCGTGGATACCATTTTTGTGTCTCTGCGTGCTGTATGACGGAACTAGTTTCGTGAGCCAATACTAACTAGTGTTAGCGCAATGACTTGAAGTCTACAGTTACGGTAGCCAGAATCTCGCAGTATCCCTTTACGTTAATCATGACAAATGAGCTGAATAGTCTTACAAGGGTTAAAGTTCTCTGTCACTGCGTGGAAGATAATTTGGGTGAGTTCAGTGTATACGCCGTGTGCACTGAACTGAAATGCATGATTGTTGCTGACACTCTGATGTTCAGATGAAAGCAAATAAACAGTCTATAATGCTTACCGCCCCAGCACTCAACTCAAACAGTGGTGGGTAGCCTACTGTAGCTACAAAGTAATTTGAAGCCTATACTTCGAAGCTTATACCTATACTTCAAGCCTATACTTCATCACTAACGATGTAACTTTCCAGTGCTACTATTTTTGCCATGTAATGTTGTTATTAAAACAAAATCAGACATCCCCATAGTAGAATAGTTGACATATTTACCTAGTCAGCTTGTTGTTTTGTGTTCTATGCAAGATAAATATTTTTCTCAAGGCTCATTCAAGTTGCGAGAGCCATAGGGAAGGAAACGTGTATTCTGACAAGCAGTCAATGCACAACAATTCTTAATGCAATTAAGTTTTGAAAGCAGTTCTGGGGGATCCCAGCTTTCCATTGCTGCCACGTTTATTTCTTTATTTTAAAATGTGTGGCATCATTTAAAAAATGCAGGTACAACCAGAGTTTCAAGCATGCTTAAAGGTGCAATATGCAGAAATCACTCTGCCATTTCCTGGTTGCTAAAAGTATAATAGTTTGCCTAATTTCAGTTTATGGGACAAAACAAGCAGTCAATGTGTAGAGAATCATTGTACCATCTAAACAGCTGTGAAATATATTTTCCATAACCAAAAATATAGTATTTTCCGCTCTTTGCAGCTGGGGTACAAAACCGGAAGTAAAAGATGCAAAAACTTAACTTAAGAACAGGAAGCATAAAAATAGCGCATATAGAATAGATCTACCACTTCTTAGACTTGCTTTCAATTAGAATGACAGATATGTAACTCACATTTCTATGTGAATTTGGTCAGGTCGCTGAAAAGTTAAATATTGTAGTTTTAAGGTGTAACTGTGCAACAGAGCACTAAAAGAGGCAATGTCATCTTAAAAGGGCAATGACATTGTAATGACTTTGTAATAGGAACAAAAATCTACAACTTTTCGAGTGTATTATAATAATTAATAATAATAACAATCAGGATGTTGTGTCCAATGGGATAAATGCATATGGACAAACCCCATGCTTCAGCATATGTATTTATAGCCACTATGCAGCATCAGCTACAGGTAATAATGCTTATTGCTAATAGCACATGTGATAATATAGACAGACCATGCATAGGCTATATGCATTGTCCAATATGTTAAAAATAATAATTTTACCAATATGCTATTGGGATCATTTCTGGAGGTGGAAATTGTATTTTAGATGGTGTCAAAATAATTTTATTTTCATTCATTTTGGAGTAGAAAACTACTTCTAAAAAGTCACCAGAAGTGAGTCTACATTAAAAAAAAATCCCAGAGGAGGAACCTGGAACCCCCTAAGCAAGGGTACTGGAATAGATCAAGCTTGCAGTACTTGTACAATACATGTACTCTTTCCCTAAAAGTAATATGGTCATTACTTTTTTTACATGGCAGGGGAGGTTAACTAGGCCCCTCAGACAATCGGTTTGAGATCGACTTCTGTTTCAGTCATGGGATTTTTTAATCTTCAACCCCTAAATTTTGTCTAGTTATTTGAATAACCTTTTGTTCTTCTGCTCCATAGCATTGTGACCAAGAAGCTTCCCTCCGGAAAGGGCCGCTACCGAATGCGGATGATCCCGTACCAGGATGCCGGCTTCCGCTACCCGTTATCCGGTTCTCACATCAACGTGGAGATTGACCAGCAGATCTACGTGGCCGTGCAGGTGGACGGAGTGGACGGTCGCCAGATCTCCACTGTGCTGGACTCCTGTTGGGCCACGCCTGTGAACGACCCAAGCTATGCCGTCCGCTGGAATCTTATTGCTAGAGAGTATGGAGACATTGTTCAGAGCCACAAATTATCCCCATGTTGGGAATAAGAGATTTTAAAGTGTAGGTTTTGAAATAAAATATGTCACCAATTACCATTCCAAAAGGATAAAAACAAAACAAAAATGGTCATAACTTTTACCTTATGGTGGCGCCATAGCTACAGTAGGGGTCCTGAAAAATCTGAATTGTGCAAAACATTCTCAGCAACCCCCCCCCCGACAAACTACTTCCTGCAGCTATGGGTGGCGCTCTAAACATGCACAGATTACCATGGGAACACAGCCATTTTAAAAGTGCGGGACTTGTGCAACGTTCCATGCTTTCATTTTTGCCTTACAGGAATTTCATACATGTGAGGAGAAGTCTTTAGTCATAACCTTTTCACTGATGTAATCAGATCTCATGTCTGATTTCCAATTCATCCACTAGATCGCAGTAGAATATCACATGACGTGACTTGGCCAGATGAGTCTGGTTTGATCTAGTTTGGGTAGTGGCTTGCGGATTTTCAAGCCAGACATCTTAAAACGACCCTAGCGACCAGTACCAGGTCCAAAATAACCACTCAATTTAACAGGCTGTCATTTCCTGGTCAACTAAAATTGTATTTATTTAACAAGGAAAATACACTTGATGGAACAAAATAGTTGAGATATTGATAAATGCTTGACTGTTAAACCATCCTAATGTAATCACATGTAATCACCAAAATGACATTTCTTTTAGAAAGCGAAAATAACAGCATCATTTATAATTTACTTCCTCCTTCACTTCCTCCTTCCATTTCCTCCCCTGATTCCTTGTTTGCTCCAGGTGCCCTAACCCTGAGGACAGCACGGTGGAGCTTATCCAAAATGGCATCTCCACATCGGCCCACTTCTCCTTCCGGATGTTCACCTTCACCAGGAACTCCTCCAGCGTCTTCCTGCACTGCCAGGTCCACCTGTGTCTGCTGCACCTCAACGACTGCACCACTGTGAGTCTCCTCCCCTCCCCAACACACCTGGGCCATGTTCATTTTGTTTGCAAAATGTCTGAAAACATTGTGTAAGGCACAAATGAAACAGGTCCCAGGGTTAAAAGAGTACTTGTTTACTTTCAAATACTTTGAGCATTTAATTGAGCCTGTCTGGAGTGCCAGATGTGTTTGGTTTGCTCTTTTGCGAGAGCAAACCAAAGCTGAGGGATGGGGCTAAAGAAATGTAAACACTCTCAAATTCATAAACAGTGCAATGGATGCAAGTACTGACCATCCATGATATAAAAAGTATATTTTTAACCATGTTTTGAGGCTATACAGTGTTTTCTTTTACATTTAATTTGTAAACAACAAACTTACATTTTGGGGTTCTGATGGGGTAGAACAGTTTAACTAATCTCATGAGGCATTAATAAGTGATATTCGTAAATAATCAATGGGTACATATCATTAATTTATAAATCATAAAATGGATGTAGCAACTGGAGATTGCCCCTTTTAAAGTGCAACTACATTATTACATTTTTTAATTCACCCAGTTCTGCCCTCCACACACGGGAAGTCAAGCATCCTGTTGATGCCTTTGATGTGGATTTATGTAAAAAAATTTATAACACACTTTTATTGACATTTTACATTTTTCTCCAAAATCAGCTGATGTTAGATAATCCTCTCACTTTTGTGAGTTAATGTCAAATAGCCAAGACAACCACTTACAAATAGCTGAGTGTAAAAATATGTTCTGGAATCATCCTAGATAAGTTTCACTTGTTTACAAACAGCAGTCATTTGGAGGAAACTCTAGTAGTCCATAGCCTAAACATGGTAATACAGTCTGCCGTCTTGTTTCTGTGTCTTGCAGCACTGCTACCCTGGGTACCACCACAGAGGACGAAGGGATGTGTCCTTCCATGACAGCGCTGCCATTTCCTTGGGACCTCTGGTTTTGAACGGAAGAGACAGAGGTAATATTTATCACTGTGTATTTCTGGCCTTAAAATATATGTTTTTGGAGCATCTGATGACCTAACTTGGTGTGTGATGAACATGAATTTAGAGGTAATTTGTACATGTAGGTAGGGGTGAAGTGACTATGCACAGATAATAAACAGCGATGACCAGTGTCGACGAGTGTCCAGGCAAAATTGGGCATCATCAGCTCATTGCTTTGGATGTCTCCAAATGAATGTCAATAGAAAACAGCTTAATCCTTAAGAGTCTATTGATGCCACAGGAGGTTGGTGGCACTTATTTGGGGAGCACGGGCTCGTGGTAATGGCTGGAGAATGTCTTTAATGCCATTCCATTTGCTCCGTTCCAGCCATTATTATGAGCCATCCTCCCCTCAGCAGCCTCCACTGATTGACACACACGTTCGTCAATCTAAGTAACATAATAAAATATTCCCCATCAAAATCCATAAATTTAAGATAGAGATATAAAACAAAATGTTTTGTGGGCTGAGTCTCAGTCCACCGCATCCGCCTCTGTCGGCCTTCCTCATTATGGGGGAGACTACTCCTCATTGCTATATGACCCCACAAGTGTCACGGGACTCGTCTGAAGGTAACCGATACAAATGAATGGAAGTGTTAGAGGTGTTTTTTTTCCCCCCAAAATATGGGGTTAAATATGTGTAAAAAAACAATAATATATACAGTTCCAGTCAAAAGTTTGGACATACCTACTCATTCTAGGGTTTTTCTTTATTTTTACTATTTTCTACATTGTAGAATAAAACTAAACTATGAAATAACACATATGGAATCATGTAGTAAACAAAAAAGTGTTAAACAAAACAAATCAAAACATATTTTATATTATTTAAAGTAGCCACCCTTTGCCTTGATGACAGCTTTGCACACTCATGGCATTCTCTCAACCAGCTTCATGAGGAATGCTTTTTCAACAGTCTTGAAAGAGTTCCCACATCTGCAGAGCACTTGTTGGCTGCTTTTCCTTCATTCTACGGTCCAACATCCCAAACCATCTCAATTGGGTTGAGGTCGGGTAATTGTGAAGGCCAGGTCATCTGATGCAGCACTCCATCACTCTCCTTGGTCAAATAGCCCTTATACAGCCTGGAGGTGTGTTTTGGGTCATTGTCCTGTTGAAAAACAAATTATAGTCCCACTAATTGCAAACCAGATGGGATGGTGTATCGCTGCAGAATGCTATTGTTGCCATGCTGGTTAAGTGTGCCTTGAATTCTAAATAAATCACTGACAGTGTCACCAGCACCCCCACACCATCACACCTCCTCCTCCATGCTTCACGGTGGGAACAACAAATTCAGAGATCATCTCCTAACCTACTCTGCATCTCACAAAGACACGGCGGTTCATCATAGCGCTTGATGGTTTTTGCGACTGCACTTGAAGAAACTTTTAAAGGTCTTGACTGACCTTCTTGTCTTAAAGTAATGATGGACTGTCGTTTCTCTTTGCTTATTTGAGTTGTTCTTGCTATAATATGGACTTGGTATTTTACCAAATAGGGCTATCTTCTGTATACCACCCCTACCTTGTCACAACACAACTGATTGGCTCAAACGCATTAAAGAATTCCACAAATTAACTTTAACTTCTTAGGGAGCGGTGGGGCGCTAGCTTCATAGTCATCAAAAGCTCTGCTTCTTGGCAATATCACAGCGTTGTCAGATTTCAAAAAGGCTTTACGGCGAAAGCACCACATTTGATTGTTTGAGGGTAGCACCTAACATATTTTACCATTACCATAATTTCATAAGCCTCCACGGTTCACAGAAAACACATTTCACAGCGAAAACAAATCAATTACCTTTTGAAGAACTTCTGCTGAGGGCTTCCCAAGTGTCCAACGAAGACAATCCATGGTTCTTTTGTTAGAAAAAGTAATGTATTATATCCATAAATCTCCGTTTGGTTGGCGCGTTATAATCAGAAAAAACAGCGTCGACTCCTCCATTGAAACGTGAAGAGAACTCGTTCAACTTATACCTATAAACTTGTCCAAGAACAATCAAACATAATTGATAATGTATCCTTAGGAACACTTTAATGTACTGTATATGTTGTATAATATTTCAACCGGAATATAAACTGGGCGATAAGAAAGGAAAAAAACAAAGAACGCGCAAGCCGTGAACGCGCATTTACTTGTATTGACATCTATGTGGACACTTCCTCATTCGTCTTCTTCTCTGCTCTAAAAGCAGCTAAGAAGAATCAGAACACTTTCTCGAGACTGTTGACATCCAGAGGAAGCAATAGGTACTGCATTCATATGCCCTTATATGGGCATTTTCATAAGGGAGGGGCTCTAAATGAGGCAATGTGTCAAAACCACTTTTTCCAGGACAGAAATTCCTCGGGGTTTCGCCTGCCATATCCGTTCTGTTTTACTCACAGACAAAATGTTAACACTTTTAGAAAATTCAGAGTGTTTCCTATCCAATGGTACTAAATATGTTCATATCCTATTTTCTGGGCCTGAATGGGAGGCATTTTACTTTGGGCACGCCAGGCTCTCCAAAACGGTCACCTCGTGCGCCGCTCCCAAAGAAGTTAAACAAGGCACAACTGTTAAATGAAATTAATTCCAGGTGACTACAGTACCTCATGAAGCTGGTTGAGAGAATTCCAAGAGTGTGCAAAGCTGTCATCAGGGCAAAGGGTGGCTACTTTGAAGAATCTCAAATATAAAACATATTTTGATTTGTTTAACACTTTTTTGGTTACTACATTATTCCATATGCGTTATTTCATAGTTTTGATGTCTTCAACTTTTAGAGGTTTTAAACAAACACAAATGTAAGTACGTTGCTGTTATTCTGCCTGCAGAGGCTGTGACTGTGCTAGCCCTGGCTAGTTGGCTAAATAGCAAGCAAGGGATAAGAATGTTGCCATCGAGCATGGCAGGATCAAATGTTAAGAAATGGCAACAACTTTCCTCCATTATACACAGTTTTGAACAGATTAAAACAACTCTGTGCAAGGAGCTCAAGAACAGCCTTATGCAAAACGGGATCCTACGGAAAACATGCAGACTGTGAGGATGACAAGGCCATAGGAAAGTGATCCACAAATTAAAGTCTATTGTGTGCACTCGGAGTGCGAGCAGTACAGCATGCACACTGAATTTGGACAATAAAGATCACTTGCCAGTTCTGCAGGCTGACCCTCAGGCAATTGACGTCACCCACTCCAAGCCAATACAGTCCATACAGAGCACAGCGGACCAACCAAAATGCAATGAAAATGCGATGTCCCTGCCTCTGACTTGGATGTCATCGAGCTAGGCATCTCTGACCACAGCGCTGTGACACTGTCTCTGACCGCTCCAACTCTTCTCTACCGCAACCTGAGGAAACTTAACCCATCCCTCTTTCAGGAACACATCCAGCCCACCTTTGAGTTTGACTGCAGTGAGCTGGCCCTCGATGACATGGTCAATCTGTATAACAGCACACTGAGTAATATTTTTAACATCCTTGCCCCTGAAAAAACATGCGAAGTAACATTCTATCGTTTCTCGGATCGACTACGGCAATGCGCTATTTGGGTGCCCCCAAGTAAAATTATTACAGAGGCTCAAACTAATCAAAAACAGTGCTGCCAGGGTCCTGATCAGGACCAAGAAGTCAGACCACATCCCCCCCCGATCCTCGCCCAACTCCACTGGCTACCAGTCAACTACAGGATCAACTTAAAAATGGTCATGCTTTCATTTAAAGCCTCAAATGGATTGCGCTTCACTACATCAGTGACCTCATCTCAATCAGCGAGCCACCTCACACTCTCCGCTCCAGCCACTCTCTACTATTTCAAGTCCCCAAGACATGTCTCCAAACTATGGGGGACCGAGCCTTCTGCTCCGATGCCCCTCGCATGACCATCTGAAATTCTCTCCATCACTCAGAACTTTTATAACGGGCCTTAAAACCCACCCTTAAATGTATTTAGCACCAAGCTCACTATTGCTATTTTACTTGCCTTGATTCTAAATGTATTTGTTTTTATTCTGTATAAAACAAAAAAATCCTCAGTAGAGCTTTGCGATAACTCTGTAATGAAAAGCGCTATACAAATTAAATGTATTATTATTATTACTATTTTGTTCAGTACTATTCTTTTTTGGACTAACTGATCTCTGATCTGTTTTGATTTCTCCTCAGATATGTGGGTTCCAATACCAGAGAGAGTGAGTGGAGCCCCAGGTCAGATTGGCTCCCTGGTGACCCTGCTGCTCTCTGTCCTCCTGAGTGTCACAACACTGATCTAGGATCTAGGATCTGTCTCTATGGCAAACCCAGGCTTGGGTCTGTCCGGTTACAAAATAATCAGCATATGACTGTATGACTTAAAATGCAAATCAATTCATAACATTTTTCAAATGCCTTTTTCTGGATTTTTGTTGTTGTTATTCTGTCTCTCACTGTTCAAATAAACCTACCATTAAAATTATAGCCTGATCATTTCTTTGTCAGTGGGCAAATGTACAAAATCAGCAGGGGATCAAATACTTTTTTCCCTCACTGTACACTGAGTGTACAAAACACTAAGAACACCTGCTCTTTCCATTACATTGGAGTCAACGTGGGCCAGCATCAATGTCGAACGCTTTCGACACCTTGTACAGTGCCCCGACGAATTGAGGCTGTTCTGAGGGCAAGAAAAGGTTGAGGAGGGGTCTTAATATTTGGTAAACTCACCTCTCTGATTCAGAGGGGTTGGGTTAAATGTGGAAGACACATTTCAGTTGAAGGCATTCAGTTGTACAACTGACTAGGTACCCCCTTTCCCCTTTCCCTATATTATTGTGGCCCTGGTGGCACAAAATCAAAAGTCTGACTGCATGGAGATGCTTGGGAATATGGTCAACACGGGGGACCGTGTTGTGGGTGTTTCAGGGGAAAGGGGTACATCTGACCTCCATCATCTAGAACGTGACAATGGTTAATAAAATCTCCCCATTTCTGCCAATTTTTTTGCACAGTTTTGCAGGCCTTCTCATACAGCTGCAACTGTATATGCATTCGTAAATCAAGACCTTTCTTGAGTTGGGCTCTGGGATGGTGCAACTGCTGAGAATGTGAGCCCATGGTTGTGTGGGGGAAAGGGATTGAGTGTGTATGAGTGTTGCGAGGGAACTGTTGCAAGGGAGTAAAAGATGTTAGGGACAATATAGGATGATTCACAATAATTGTTTGCTAATATAAGAAATTGCTTGCAATAATGTCATTTTGGTAATGGCGAGACTGGTGAGAGGTAAAATCCTTTGCATAAATGGCCTACATTACTTCAAATATAAATAGCTAATTATGGAAAATAAGATAAACAGGATTTCTTTAATATATACAGTTGAAGTCGGAAGTTTACATACACATAGGTTGGAGCCATTAAAACTTGTTTTTCAACCACTCCACAAATTTCTTGTTAACAAAGTATAGTTTTGGCAAGACAGTTAGGATATCTACTGTGTGCATGACACAAGTAATTTTTACAACAATTGTTAACAGACAGATGATTTCACTTATAATTCACTGTATCACAATTCCAGTAGGTCAGAAGTTTACATACACTAAATTGACTGTGCCAGCTTGGAAAATTCCAGAAAATTATGTCATGGCTTTAGAATCTTCTGATAGGCTAATTGACATAATTTCAGTCAATTGGAGGTGTACCTGTGGATGTATTTCAAGACCTACCTTTAAATGCAGTGCCTCTTTGCTTGACATCATGTGAAAATCAAAAGAAATCAGCCAAGACCTCAGAAAAGAAATGGTAGACCTCCACAAGTCTGGTTCATCCTTGGGAGCAATTTCCAAACGCACATGGGGACAAAGATCGTACTTTTTGGAGAAATGTCCTCTGGTCTGATGAAACAAAAATAGAACTGTTTGGCCATAATGACCATCGTTATATTTGGAGGAAAAAGGGGGAGGCTTGCAAGCCAAAGACACCATCCCAACCGTGAAGCATGAGGGTGGCAGCATCATGTTGTGGGGGTGCTTTGCTGCAGGAGAGACTGGTGCACTTCACAAAATAGATGGCATCATGAGGAAGGAAAATTATGTCGATATATTGAAGCAACATCTCAAGACATCAGTCAGGAAGTTAAAGCTTGGTCGCAAATTGGTCTTCCAAATGGACAATGACCCCAAGCATACTTCCAAAGTTGTGGCAAAATGGCTTAAGGACAACAAAGTCAAGGTATTGGAGTGGCCATCACAAAGCCCTGACCTCAATCTTATAGAAAATGTGTGGGCAGAACTGAAAAAGCGTGTGCGAGCAAGGAGGCCTACAAACCTGACTCAATTACACCAGCTCTGTCAGGAGGAATGGGCCAAAATTCACCCAACTTATTGTGGGAAGCTTGTGGAAGGCTACCCGAAACGTTTGACCCAAGTTAAACAATTTAAAGGCAATGCTGCCAAATACTAATTGAGTGTATGTAAACTTCTGACCCACTGGGAATGTGACAAAATAAATAAAAGCTGAAATAAATCATTCTCTCTACTATTATTCTGACATTTCACATTCTTAAAATGAAGTGGTGATCCTAACTGACCTAAGACAGGGAATTTTTAATAGGATTAAATGTCAGGAATTGTGAAAAACTGAGTTTAAATGCATTTGGCTAAGGTGTATGTAAACTTCCGACTTCAACTGTAAATGGTTAAAGAAAAATTTGATAAATAAAAACATATACCAATTTCATTTAAGGCCCAAAGAAATTGACAGCTGTGCCATATAAATTGCAAAATAGTTGGGAAGAGATGATGTACCCATTCCATGGCACATGGTTTATGAATTGACACGCAAAACAACGCCGGATTCAAAACTTCAAATTTTTCAATTTAAATTACTATACAAAATTCCTGCAACCAATAGAATGTTATATATATTGGGGATACAATCTTCCCAGCTCTGCAGACTTTGCTGTGAGGAGGCAGAGTGTTTAGATCATTTATTTTGGTAATGTCCATATGTAGCTCGTTTTTGGTCACAGGTCCAGGAATGGCTGAAGAATTGCCTAGAACTAACGCTGCAGATAGCAATACTGGGTAATCAATGATATAATAATTATTTTAACAAAAATTTTATCTTTAATTTACAATCTGTAGAAGCTATGAGAATAGAAAGGTTCAGTACTTTTGTGAAACATCACAGCACAGTTGAAAAATATATGGCAAATAGAAATCCAAAATGGATGGTGTTAAGAGATAGATGGGAGGGGTTGAATGGAGCTGAAGGGTGTCACTAATAACAAGATAAGACATGTAAAACATGCGGGGTCTGTAAAAGGTATATAGGTTCAGAAATGTTGTGAAATAGCAGTTACAAATAGAAATCAAACTGGATGGACATCAGAAATAGAGGACGGACTAAAAACAAACAAAATATAACTATTGTAAAATAGATTGTGTCTGTAAAAAGTGTATAAGATGTATAAACTGAAGGTAGAAGCCTAAGTGTTATTGTTTATTAGTTTACTCCAATTGGGGGAGGGGTGGTAGGGTTTGCGGTGAATAATAAAGGTATATTCAAAAAAAAAGTATGTATATCTATGTAGGTATGTGTATATGTGTATATGTATATATGTATGAATGTTTATGTATGCATATGTATATGTATGGGTATGTATGTGGATATATATTTACAAAAAAAAGATTTGGGGGATTGGAAATGATGCAGACAATTACATTGATGGAAGCAACAATCTTTCTGCAATATTAAGCTGATCCACCCCTATTAAGAAAAAAGTTCACTCCCTGTACTTGCTTCTCGTCTCCCAGTGTCTGTCCTCACAGCAAATGCTTACATAATTTTCATGATGACAGCATCATCTCCCATAGTAACTGTTGAGCTGAATCTCAGGAATGAGTCTCAAAGAACTAGTGCACCAGCAGCAGCAAACCGGCTGCTTGTCACCTGATCAGTCAGTTTCACTGATGGGGAGCACCTGTGAAAACATGGAGGTCCTCAGTCATTCAGGGAAACAAACTTCAGAGAGAAGACGCTCCAAGTTCACTCGTAGGTTCAGTCCAGAGACGCCAATGGTCGGTGAAATGTTTTATTTACTTTCATGGTGATTGAAATGCTGTTTAATATGTTCGAGCTATGTTTAACTGCTGTGTAGATTGGTTAAGGAACACATTGAAGCATTGTCTTCATTGATTTTGTGTTAAATGAGTTTGTGCTAAAATATACAAAAGGATGGTACAAAGTTAAAAATGTAAAAATTCTATTAAATGTTAAAACTTTACTAACAAATTCGGAAAATTCATAAAATTATCTTTTGCTTTATTCCATGTAAAAGGCTTAAGTGGTTAATTCATTAAAAGATTCATTAAAAATGTTTAATTAAAATGGTAACTTTTGTTCTCTGTCTTTAAAGGTTTACAACCTAATTCACTGAACAGACCAATCAACTGACAAAGCCAAAATAAAAGTGATTGAGTTTGAAAAATGAGTCGTCCTTGTGTCCTTTGGAAGTTGAACAAGAGTAGGACTTGACAGTAACCGTACCATTACAAACATAAAAACAGACCTCTATACTACACATTGTGGAATATAAAGTGGCATGTGGCATGTAAGAAGAAATGAAGACCCTCCTGCAGTTGAGAGGCTTAAAGTATTTTAATATTTATGGTTATATAATGGTAATGTATTAGAAATTGGGCATTATAGAGTGTGTGTTGAGGTGTTTTCAATGAAGTAGACCAAATTTTATTGGATGTCATGCTTATAAGACTTGTGACTTTTGTTTTTGTGCAGTAGGTGTGAGGCTATATTGAAAAGGCGATACAATACAACACAATAAAATACAATACAATACAGTATGACCACCGATACAGTACAGTACGCTGCCAATATATCAGCAATAAATCAATGTTTTTTTCCTCACTGTGTTGGTGTCAATGATCCTACAGCTTCAAGCTGTTTGCACGTTATGTTTCTAATGAAGGAAATTATTTATAATAGTTTTAATTTATTCTCTGCTGATGTTTGAGATTATTAGTCAAGGCACAGCGGGCACTAAAACAATGAACTAATACAGTCTGCCATCTTGTTTTATCATAGGTAAGTACAATTGTTGTAATAAGGACATAAGGCATTTATAAGTTATATTCTTCAAGAATCAATGGGTATACACTTATTGAAATGCTAATTGAACAGCATGTCAAATGACAGAATGTGGCTTTAATCACTAGAGGGCAGCAAAAGCCCATTAGTCACTGCTGGTGTGTTTGTCTCCACTCGTTCGGAGGTAAAGTTTCCCCTTGGTACAGATCTAAGATCAGCTTTCCCTCCCATAGTACTAACCTTAACCATTAGTGGGGAAAATGCAAAAATTACCCAAGATCAGCGTCTAGAGTTAACTTCACCCCACTCCAGGCTGTTCGCCTTCACTCACCACCTCTTTGTGCACTTTGTATGTGACGTTAATCAAATGTTTAGCTGAGGTCAAATGAGGTTCCATTGCCTACTCATAGAGTTATTCTTTGTATAGTCTGAAACCTCTAATCATGTTTCTATTTATCGCTATTCAGCCAAATGTAACGACATGCCAGGACTGGAATGACCCTCTATTGAAGGTTTTCTTCAAGAGCATTGAAAGGGAACAGTTTCAATGCTCTATTGAGCATTGAAAATTGTCAGACCAATGGGAAAATTATTAAACCAAAGGTGAGAACACAACATGTTCACCTGACACGACTGAATCAAAACATTATGCTGTTGATTTTATGGGCATTCACATTTACGCCGTATGTCTTGATAACAAAATATGAAAATACTCTGGATACTTTCAGTAACATGATAAGACTATTCCTAGAAAATGTGGGGTAGGTGCAACATAAGACAAAGAAAGACAAGGGTTTGAGTGAGAGGACTAACTGGTGTCTCCAAGTGGCCACACACCTCTCCAAAGTGTCTACAGTTCCTAAGCAATTTCAACCACTTTTATGACTAAACAAGTCTTCAACTCATGTACTTTTTTTGTGCCGTTGAGGAAGTAGAGCAAGCACACTTGTAGTTGTTTCATTTGGAACACAACCCTGTCATCACACAATTACTATTGTTGTTTACACAAGACAAAAAGGTCCATTCTAAATTGCAAACTGGGTCAGGTGGACTTGATTTTAATGTTTGTTTTACTGTCAAAATGACTAGCTAAGTTATAAAATATGATCAGTGTTAGGCTTTCACAAGGCAATTCAGAAAAACAGTGTCATTTTGGTGAGCGTAGGAAGGAGTCATGATTGTATTGTGCTTTACAATAAACAAACATAGGCTGGGTATGACGCCATGTCATCTTGTAACTGTACATCAAACATAGTGATCATAATCGTTGCCTCTGTATATGATGAGTTTTATGATTAGGAAGTGTGCACATTTGGACTGTTTGGCTTGCTTGCATGACATCAAAGCGGTATGTAATGTCATCCTTAACGTCTAATATTTTTTCAAAATACATCGATTAATCTTTCATTTATAGCATTTCCCTCACTCAGTCAACCAAAAATGGGCAGAAATGTCCCTATTACCGGGAGGGATGGGGGCAACTTCTTGTCACGCAAAGCATTTAAGTTCAGAATGTCTGTCAACCAAAACCCATACAGCGCTGTGAAGCCAGAGATCTAACTTCATGTATAGGATGTTACTGTACAGCCACTACAGTCCAATTTAGGCAATTATGTGCCCAGATCTGCCATTTTCAACCAGTCTACGGGTATGAGTGTCAAGGGCTACCTAATATATTTATGATTGTGGAGCTGTTAACAAGTGAACAACATAATTTTCAGATTCTAGAAAATCCAGAATAGAATATCCAGAATATTTACAGTTGTCAGGATCCGTGTGTGTAGCTGGTGCGTAAGAGTCAGGCGCAGGAGAGCAGAGATAGTGAAACGAATGCACTTTACTGTGGCACAGTACAAACTGATCGCAAATAGCGTTACAAAAACAAATGCCTACAGGGAAAAGTGCGGCAGCACAAAGTACAAAATTACCAGTCTGGCGCAAACCAGCCAGAAACGTCTCACTGACAAATAAACAATCACACACACAGACATGGGGGAAACCACAGGGTTAAATACATGAGGGAATGACAACCAGGTGTGTGGGGAAACAAGACAAAACAAATGGAAAATGAAAAGTGGATCGGTGATGGCTAGAAGACCGGTGACGTCGAGAGGCACCGACTTCGGCGGAAGTCGTGACAACAGTTGAAGTCGGAAGTTTACATACACCTTAGTCAAATACATTTACAGTTTTTCACAATTCCTGACATTTAATCCTATTAAAAATTCCCTGTCTTAGGTCAGTTAGGATCACCACTTTATTTTAAGAATGTGAAATGTCAGAATAGTAGTAGAGAGAATGATTTATTGAAATACAGGCCTTGAAATACATCCACAGGTACACCTCCAATTGACTCAAATGATGTCAATTACCCTATCAGAAGCTTCTAAAGCCATGACATCATTTTCTGGAATTGCCCAAGCTGTTTAAAGGCACAGTCAACTTAGTGTATGTAAACTTCTGACGCACTGGAATTGTGATACAGTGATTTATAAGTGAAATAATCTGTCTGTAAACAATTGTTGGAAAAATGACTTGTGTTATGCACAAAGTAGATGTCCTAACCGACTTGCCAAAACTATAGTTTGTTAACAAGAAATTTGGGGAGTTGTTGAAAAACGAGTTTTAATGACTCCAACCTAAAAGTATGTAAACTTCCGACTTCAACTGTATATTGTGTCAAACAGCAAAACAACACATCAATATAGATCACCCGAAATACTGTCCATGCAAACCCATAACTTACATGACAAACTGCTCCGGGGTGAAGTGTTCCCTAGGCACCGCTCTAGGATCAGCATCCACTTCCCCAATCCTAACCTTAACCATTAGTGGGAAAAATACAAAACGAGTCTATCATGGATAGACACATGTCACAGGGCAGCAGGCAGCCTAGCGGTTAGTGAAAGTGATCCAGTTCGAATCCCAGGTCCGACGGGAAAACTACATTGCCTGACGTTGTGCCCTTAAGCAAGGCACTTAGCCCCCCACAACAACAGCTCACCAGGTGCCCAGTGTGGCAGCCCCCCACACCTCTCCAAAACCTGTGTATGTATATGTATGGGGATGTATGTGTGTTTTACGGAGGGGTTGGGTTAAAAGCGGAAGTCAAATTTCTGTTGGACCTTGTGTGCAATTGAACAATCAAGTGATCATATGAGCTAACATGAATGGTATTGTAGTGTCTGTCAACAGACTGTGGGATGTGACAACTAACAAGGAACTTTGTTCCCCTACCCTGATTTTTCGTCATTGATCATTTGGACAAATCACAATTTCGGAAGTGCTCGCATCTTTCAAATTTTGGAAGACGAGGGGTCATTTGGCCCATATACTTGCCTGAAACTTGCAGAGAGAGGGGGTGAAGCTACCGCCCTTTATCCACTCCTCTTTCTAGTATCTTTGATACTATACAGACTATCAGTAACATTTCAACTAACTATCTACTAACCCTAACCTTAACCTTTATCCTAACCCTAAACTTAAGCCTTACCCTAACCCTAGCCCTAGCCCTAATCCTTACCCTAACTCTTATTCTAAACCTAAAGCTAACCCTAACCTTAGCAAGCAGTTTCTTATCAACAGATAGTTTGTTAATTGTATGACCATCTGAAGAGCATCTACAGACGGACTATCCAGACTATCCAAATAAAGTGTGACTATCTTTTTCAAACAAATCTCCCCCGAGACGTCAATCTAACACAATTATGGAGCTTTAGTTCTGGGTTTCTGAGATGAATGCAAAACTGACCCAAGATCAGCATCTAGGTGCAACTTCTCCCTACACCTGGAAAACCACCATCCTAAAAGCATTTATCTAGTTTCCATATGGAAGTTGAGAGACTCTGTTTGAGAAAAGTTGTGGGGTTGAATTTCTACACTTTTTTTGAAGCCTCCTTTGTTGCTAGGGCCAGGAAGGGGGAGACAATACTGATATCCCTAGTGTTTCTTTGGTGAAGGTACAGTTAACGATTCAGTGTCAGTGGATGTGTCCCTTGCGGTGTTAAGGTGAGACTCTAGACATAACAGCTGTTATCACACACCCATAACATGTGATTTGTCATCTATGTTACGGTACAAAGGCTTCAAATAATGAAAAGGTGTCAAATGCCTCTTGTGTATAGGGTCATCCAGATTAGAAACCATAGTTGGAGGATTTAGTTAATCCTTCACAGCATAGGTTTTATTATACTCCCTGGTGCAAGAACAATTAAGACACAAATCCCCTTTCTACGTCCATGTATCCTATTCGGATAGGTTTCTGTAGCTGATAAACCTATAGTATCTGTGTGATGTCATACTGTGTGATACGGTTACTTTGCTTTGGTCTCATGGTCAAAACAATCATTTCATGGTCCCACGTCTGTTTGTGCTCTTGCCAACTCCATGCTGTCATTGTCAAGTCAAACAATTGTAGCTACAGTAAGTATGTTATTGGGTTGATAAAAGCTAGGTAGTGGCCCTCAGAAATGTTAGTTGTATATTCTTATTTATATTCCATTTAGCAGATGCTTTTATCCAAAGCCACTTACAGTAGTGCGTGCATACATTTTTGTATGGGTGGCCACAATAGGAATCAAACCCACTATCCCGGCATTGCAAGCACCATAGTCTGCAAACTGAGCCTCACAGGACCACCATTGTTTCCCAATGTTTATTTGTTTGCTTATTTAACTATTCGTGGATTGGTTTTTAATTGTGGTGGGGTACTTTATGACAGATATAATACTAAAGTTAGTACAAGAGTTTACTTAGAATCCTCAATAATTTCTTAACATCTGTCTCTTCTATGACATCACCGTGAGCCAGATCTGTACTGATGCACATTATGTCACCCAGAATTCGATTGTGATGTCATGACTCAATAACACAATGTGACACCCTTGTCCTTGTACAACGGCCCACTTTTCAAATTTCACTCAAACGGTGCATATGTCTCTCTGAAAATATGGATATGTTTGCACATTTCTTCGCTGTGCAGTTCCTGACGCTCAATTTGGGCTTCCTTGTCCGTCGTGCTCTCTCGAGCATGGACAGCTATTGGTAACCTTCCAGGTGTTCATCTCCTCCCTTGTGCTGGTGATCACTCTGACCCAGCTGGTTGCAAGTTTTCTGGCCAAGAGTGTGAGCCTATTATATGCATACCTCATGGCCCATACTGCCCCTCTTCAGGAGAGATTCTGGAGGTTGTTCTGCCGCCTCACCGGCCAAAAGAGGCGAGGCAAAAATAAGTGGGCTCCGCTTCTGGACCAGCCTCTGCCCAGTGCTGCCAAAGCCTGTGGTGGCAGATCCAGGCACCGCAGATATCAATGCCAGTACCAGGGACCCATATCTGTTCCTTAACCCAGGAGAAGTAAACACTGTGGGTGTTTCTCAAAATGCATACTAGTGTGCTCCGATCATGCAAATTGGAGCACAGGAGGGTCGGTGTATGAGTCCAAATTCAAAGTGTGCGAAACGGAGCATGGAGGGCACTTCTCTAATGCGTTTGTACATATTTTGAAGCATGCATCGATGCAAACTTCAATGTAAAGTATTCACAGTAATATACTGTAATACAACCACTAGAATCTAAAAACTTTTTTCACGCAATGAGGCTGATGCAACAGATCAGAACGTTTAGCTTAAAATGTTGATAAACTATTAGGCTATTTCTTCACATTATAAGCGCAGCTATGAGCACACGGCAGTAGGCTATAAGTGCAAATGTTCCATTAGCAAGAAAACACCATTATCAAAAGTGACCTCAAATGAGATTATGCATGTAATGTTTTTATTATTAAGGTGCATTTTTTGGTAAAAATTATATTGCCCAAACGTCAAACTCGGGAGCTGTGTACGTATCCCAGTTAGGCTCTACACCCATTGTAACGTGGATTATTGTTCTTAATTTTAAGAAGTTATTTGGCCACTTTATCAAAACAGATAGGCCCATGGGCTAGGCTACATGAGGTGTATGACTATGATTTGAAAAAGTTGCAATAGTTCTGCATTGTTTTTTGCCTTACGCTGGGCATCATTGTCACGTGTGCTCCCTCTCCGGCCTCTAGGTCACCAGGCTGCTCGTTATGGCGCACACCTGTCACCATCGTTACGTGCACTTGCGTGTCATCAGACTCACCTGGACTCCATCACTTCCCTGATTACCTTCCCTATATATGTCACTCCCTTTTGTTCATTCCCCAGGTGTCATTGTTTCTGTTTCTTGTCTGTGTGCTGTTAGTGTTTCTTGTTTTGTATTACGGTCCGTTTATTAAAACACTCACTCCCTGAACTTGCTTCCCGACTCTCAGCGCACATCGTTATAGAATGACGCCTCACCTAAGGGAAGCATCAGGGAGTGTTTTTTTTGTTTTGGTGGGAATGATGTCGGGTACGGGAACCGCTACAGGCTTTCATGCTTTAGACAGATCGCCAGGCTCCCCTGTTTCCACTGGCTCGTCAGGCTCTCATGCCTCAACGGGCTCGCCAGGCTCCCCTGCCTCAGCCGGTCTGTCAGGTTCCCGCGCCCCAGCCGCCGATAGGATCGATGCACAACTACTGACCACAACTAATGACCACAACTACTGACTGCAAATACTGACCACAACCACACAACTACTTACAACAACCAGCTACTGCTCAGAAAACTACTGACCAACACAACTACTGACCACAATCACACAACTACTAAACACAACTACTGAACACAACTGGTAAACACAACTACTGCCCCAACAGAACTACTGGACACACCTACTGACCACAATACAACTAACCACAGCTATTGAATACAACTACTGACCACAACCACATTAGTCCTACCCACAACTATTGACCACAACTAATGACTACAACTACTGACCAAAACTACTGACCACAACCACGCAACTACTAAACATAACTCCTACCACAATTACTGACCACAGCCATACAACTACTGACCACAAAAACTACTAACCACACAACTACCTAACCACACATCTGCTGACTACAACTACTGAGCACTTAACTACTGACCAAAACGACTGACCACAACCATGCAACTATTGACAACCACACAACTACTGACACCCCAACTACTGACCACAACAAATAACAACAACTACTGACCGCAACTACTGACATAACAACTGACCACATACACATAAATACTGACCACACCTGACCACAAAACTAACCAAAACTATTTACCACAAAAAACACTGACTACAATTAATGATTACTATTAACCAAAATCACACAACTACTGACCACAACTATTGAACACAAAAACAACTGATCACAACTACTGACCACAATCACACAACAACTGACCACAACTGCTGAACACAACTGGTGAACAGAACTACTGGACATACCTACTGACCACAAAAAAATAACCACAACTACAGACCACACCCACACAACTAGTGGTTTAGAGAAGGTGTCAGTCGTGTCACATTCATATGCATGGCACGGTGGAGATGACAAAAAATACAACATGGTCGGATAGGCACACAGCAAGGCTTATATTAACCCCTGCGGTACCAAACAAATGCTGGGCTAGTAGCATGGGGAATACATTTTGTGTAGATGCTTTTTTCCAGGGGAGATCAAGTTTATAAATTGACTGGCTGGGCTGTGGGAGTGGATGTGCATTGATAAATCTAACTGAACTGTTAACAGGCATTACCCGTGGAATATGGCTAATGTGGGTCCCTGCTATCAATCAGTCAGCATCCAGGTTCCAAACAACTCGTTTTATAACTATGCTATTATAAATTACATTGAAAGAGTGCTTGTGTTTGTTATATCTAATGTACTATGTTTTCACATCCTCTAAGGTTGAGGAGTGCAGAGTGTCAACTATACGATAACATGAAAACGCGGGCCCCTGTGATGCATCCTATCGAAGTTAGACAGGCATGGTCTATCCTGGGCATTGATCTCATAGGCCCTTTTGAAAAGAGAACCGCGGCTGGAAACCAGTATGCCCTAACCATGACTGACCTCTTCAGCAAATGGGTAATTCCTGAACCCTTGAAGGGCTGATCGGGAACAGAGATCGCTTCAATAGTCACCAACAAACGTATTGATTTTGGACTTGTGGACAACATCACTGACTGCGGAGTGTGGTATATTAACCCTTTACACTCGTGGGAATTGGCCTATATGGATAGGAATACATTCAAATGTTTCTTACAGAAGAAATATGAAAATCCCTAACCATGGTAGCAATTAGAAGGGGACAGTTTGTAGATTATGGGAAAATTATTAGACCAAATGTGAGGACACAACAATAGCAGAAATATTAACGAAATCTGAAAATACTCTGAATACAATCAGTAACATGATAAAAATATTCCTGGAAAATATGGGGTAGGTGCAACATAATACAACAAAATTACAAGGGTTAGAGTGAGAGGACTAACTGGTTTCTCCAAGTGGCCACACCTCTACAAAGTGTGCACAGTTGCTAAGTCATTTCAATGCACTTTTATGACTCAAAGAAGAGTCTTCAACTATAAGGTGTTTTTTTTTTAGCTCTCCTAGCTGGGCCGTTGAGGAACTAGCGCAATCACACTTGTAGTTGTTTTGTTTGGAGCACAACTCTGCATCCTCGCCAATACACAATTACTGTTGTTTACGCTATTGAGAAACAGTCCATTATAAATCACAATCTGGGTCAGGCGGGCATCATTTGAAAGCTTGTTTGATTATCAACGACTAGTGAAGTTATAAAATGTTGTTGTTAGGCTTTCACATTGCAATTCGGGGAAACAGATCATCATTTTGGTGCGCATAGAAAGGAGTCCTTATGAGTGCATTCAGGTCTGTGCCACTGTGGATTTTCTTTACAACAGACAGGCTCATTATGTTCAGAATAATCCAGGGTGTGGCGCCATGTCATCTTGTAACTGTACATACAACATAGTGATCATAAATGTCGACACTGTGTTTGACATGAGTTTTATGACATGGAAATGTGCACATTTG
Source organism: Hucho hucho (assembly GCA_003317085.1). Taxonomy (NCBI): domain Eukaryota; kingdom Metazoa; phylum Chordata; class Actinopteri; order Salmoniformes; family Salmonidae; genus Hucho; species Hucho hucho. The sequence goes on from QNTS01004948.1 coordinate 86,227, forward strand.
GACTCACGGGTGTTTTTGTTTGCTTGTAGGACATCAAAGTGGTATTTGTTATAATCCTCAACGTCTCATCTTTTAAAATACATAGTCCTCTTAAATTTACAGCATTTCCCTCACTCAGACAACAAAACATTTGCAAAAGTTGTTGGGTACGAATGTAAAGGTCTACATAGCAAAATCCTTTATTTTATTGCAGCAATGGCTTCAGGATCGTTTGGGATTTGAGTGAATGGACCGTCGTGTACCCATCACAATTGGCGCAGACGGATTCTGACAACTGGAGTTTTTGTTTGCTCCGTAAGTCATTGCCTTACTTAAATACGCAACGTGTGTTCCAGGTTCTGAACCAAGGGTCTGAATGAAGATGCTCAACTCAATCAAATTGTTGCTTATGTATTACAGATGGCAGAACTCGAGGTTCACGGCCTTGTGGCGGAGACACAGGAACTCGATGAATTAGCATAACCAGGTTTGCAAGTTGAGAACAAGTTCTCATTTACAACTGCGACCTGGCCAAGATAAAGCAAAGCAGTTCGACACATACAACAACACAGAGTTACACATGGAGTAAAACAAACGTACAGTCAATAATACAGTAGAAAAAAATAATCTATATACAAAGAGTGCAAATGAGGTAGGATAAGGAAGGTAAGGCAATAAATAGGCCATGGTGGCAAAGTAATTACAATATAGCATTTAAACACTGGAATGGTAGATGTGCAGTAGATGAATGTGCAATGTAGAAAAACTGGGGTGCAAAGGAACAAGATAAATAAATAAATACGGTAGGGGATGAGGTAGTTGGTTGGGCTA
>QNTS01004949.1:4799-21204 GCA_003317085.1 Hucho hucho
GGTTATATGGTCAATCCCTGGTCCTATCACACTTAGAGTACTGTCTGGTTATATGGTCAATCCCTGGTCCTATCACACTTAGAGTACTGTCCGGTTATATGGTCATCTGCAGCAAAGAAAGATATAAAAAAGCTCCAAATGGCTCAAAACAGGGCTGCCAGATTATCTCTTCATTGCTCTAATCGAATGAATATTATTAAAATGCATCAGAATCTTTCATGGCTTCACGTTAAAAACAAATTACTATCTAGTCTTTTGATTTTCTTTAGGAATGTTATATTTTTCAAAAAACCACAGTACCTTTCAGTCCAATTAGTACATACTAGCAACACGCATAACCACCAAACCAGACAGGCAAATTCAGAGCAGCTAAAACAACTCAAGCCAAGGACAAATCGCCTTAAATCTACGGTTTTATATAGAGCTATAGCTGAATGGAACTTATTACCAATCCATATTTCTCAGGCAAAAGGTAAATCTACCTTCAAGAAAAAAATAAAAGAACATCTAATGTGATAGACCATGTGACTGGATAGGAAGTGGAAAGTAACAACTGAATGGTGGATGTGTTTCCTGTCAGGTATTTTAGTCGTCTGTATTGTCTACTTGTTGAATGTTTGTGAAGTCTTGATTGTGGTTGTTTGTAATGTCTTGTTAGTTGGTGTTGGACCCCAGGAAGATTAGCTAGTGTTATGGCGTTAGCTAACGGGGATCCTAATAAAAAAATTCAAAAAAATTACAAAATTACAGCATTACTGTATGTAGCCGACTCAAATATTTTACATAAATTCCCGGTCTATTTACTGTGCTGGCAGAATGTTTTAATCTTTAGCAGTAATTTGTGCTGTATGTGGAAAAGGACTGTGTCAGTTTCTGAAAGAGAAAAAAATGGCAAATTGTCATGGACCTTTCAGCAGAATGTTTGAACTCAACAATGTTTTGCATCAACTTTCCCCCCAACCTAAATATTATGGATTGCCCGCGAAGTCTGAAATATTGTAGGGCAGTCAAAACAAATGAGATCACAGTACTTACAGTAGTAACAGTTGTTTTTGTTCCACTTGACTTTTTAATGAATTTTTTTATAGTGCTATTGACATTCTTTACTGCATTGTTGGGAAAGAGCAAGCAAGAAAGGCATTTCCCTGTACTTGTGCACCTGACAATAAAAACGTAACATGATACACGTCTACTTCAATGTAAAGGATTGGCTGTTAAATTCGACTGTACACCGGTATTAAAAACTGCATATAGCCACACTGAACAAACAAATAAAAGATCCCTAGAAATGTAGGCCATCATTGTAAATAAGAATTTGTTCTTAACTGACTTGCCTCGTTAAATAAAGGTTAAATAAATAAATACAAATAAATAAAAAAAATCCATATTCACAAACAGCTTATTTCTCAAATGGTGTGCATACCTTTGTTTACATCCCTGTTAGTGAGCATTTCTCCTTTACCAAGATAATCCATCCACCTGACAGGTGTGGCATATCAAGAAGCTGATTAAACAGCATGATCATTATGCTGGGGACAATAAAAGGCCACTCTAAAATGTGCAGTTTTGTCACACAACACAATGCCACAGATGTCTCAAGTTTTGAGGGAGACTGCAATTGGAATTCTGACTGCAGCAATGACCACTAGAGCTGTTACCAGAGAATTGAATGTTCATTTCTTTACCATAAGCCTCTTCCAACATAATTTTAGATCATTTGGCAGTACATCCAACCTGCCTCACAACCGCAGACCACGTGAATGGCGTCGTGTGGCGAGCAGTTTGCAGCAGACCACGTGTATGGCGTCGTGTGGCGAGCAGTTTGCAGATGTCAAAGTTGTGAACAGAGAGCCCAATGGTGGGGGTGGGGTTATGGTATGGGCAGGCATAAACTGCATTTTATCGATGGCAATTTGAATGCACAGAGATACCGTGACGAGATCCGAGGCCCATTGTGCCAGTCTTCCGCCGCCATCACCTCATGTTTCAGCATAATAACGCACAGCACCATGTCGCAAGGATCTGGACACAGTGGAAGCTGAAAATGTCCCAGTTCTTCCATGGCCTGCATACTCACCAGACATGTCACCCATTGAGCATGTTTGGGATGCTCTGGTTTGACGTGTACGACAGCGTGTTCCAGTTTCACCAATATCCAGCAACTTCGCACAGCCATTGAAGAGGACTGGGACAACATTCCACAGGCCACAATCAACATGCTGATCAACTGTATGGGAAGGAGATGTGTTGCACTGCATGAGGCAAATGGCAGTCACACCAGATACTGACTGGCTTTCTGATCCACACCCCTACCTTTTTTGTGACCAACAGATGTATATCTGTATTCCCAGTCATGTCAATTTATTTATTTCAATTGACTGATTTCCTTATATAAAATGTAAGTAAAGTCTTTGAAATTGTTGCATGTTGCGTTTATATTTTTGTTCAGTATATTTCCTAGGCTACTAGGTCCAATAAAATGAGCCATGCACATGTTTTTTTGTTGCATGGAACCCATCAAGGCCAGAAAATATGAGGAATATATTCTGGAACGAACTACAAAAATCTCTGAAACTGGAGACACTTATCTCCCTCACCAGCTTTAAGCACCAGCTGTCAGAGCAGTTCACAGACCCCTGCACCTGTACATAGCCCATCTGTACATAGCCCAATCAACTACCTCATCCCCTACCGTATTTATTTATTTATCTTGTTCCTTTGCACCCCAGTTTTTCTACATTGCACATTCATCTACTGCACATCTACAATTCCAGTGTTTAAATGCTATATTGTAATTACTTTGCCACCATGGCCTATTTATCGCCTTACCTTCCTTATCCTACCTCATTTGCACTCTTTGTATATAGATTTGTTTTTTTCTGCTGTATGTTTGTTTTACTCCATGTGTAACTCTGTGTTGTTGTATGTGTCGAACTGCTTTGCTTTATCTTGGCCAGGTCGCAGTTGTAAATGAGAACTTGTTCTCAACTTGCCTACCTGGTTAAATAAAGGTGAAATAAAATAAAAAAATAAAAATTCTGCAATGGTTATGAAAATAAAATAAATAGGAAAAATACAAGATTCCTATGTCTAAGTATTTTAGATTCTAAAAATAAAGAACATAGATTTTTGCTCTTCTCACTAAAGGCAAATGGTTGCATTCTTGTTCATATGTTTTATTGTTTTCGTTTTTTTAGGAATAAGCTTTTCATCATATCCCCCATCTGCACAAAATACTTTGCTGTATATATACTACCCTATCCTACGTATTCTACAGATATACTAAATAATATATACTGTCCCATAATGTCTATACGTCCCATCACACACACACACATATACAGTGGGGCAAAAAAGTATTTAGTCAGCCACCAATTGTGCAAGTTCTCTCACTTAAAAAGATGAGAGCCTGTAATTTTCATCATAGATACACTTCAACTATGACAGACAAAATGAGGAAAAAAAATCCAGAAAATCACATTGTAGGATTTTTAATGAATTTATTTGCAAATTATGGTGGAAAATAAGTATTTGGTCACATACAAACAAGCAAGATTTCTGGCTCTCACAGACCTGTAACTTCTTCTTTAAGAGGCTCCTCTGTCCTCCACTCGTTACCTGTATTAATGGCACCTGTTTGAACTTGTTATCAGTATAAAAGACACCTGTCCACAACCTCAAACAGTCACACTCCAAACTCCACTATGGCCAAGACCAAAGAGCTGTCAAAGGACACCAGAAACAAAATTGTAGACCTGCACCAGGTTGGGAAGACTGAATCTGCAATAGGTAAGCAGCTTGGTTTGAAGAAATCAACTGTGGGAGCAATTATTAGGAAATGGAAGACATACAAGACCACTGATAATCTTCCTCGATCTGGGGCTCCACGCAAGATCTCACCCCGTGGGGTCAAAATGATCACAAGAACGGTGAGCAAAAATCCCAGAACCACACGGGGGGACCTAGTGAATGACCTGCAGAGAGCTGGGACCAAAGTAACAAAGCCTACCATCAGTAACACACTACGCCGCCAGGGACTCAAATCCTGCAGTGCCAGACGTGTCCCCCTGCTTAAGCCAGTACATGTTCAGGCCCGTCTGAAGTTTGCTAGAGAGCATTTGGATGATCCAGATGAGGAATGGGAGAATGTCATATGGTCAGATGAAACCAAAATANCCGTGTAAAGGAAAGAATGAATGGGGCCATGTATCGTGAGATTTTGAGTGAAAACCTCCTTCCATCAGCAAGGGCATTGAAGATGAAACGTGGCTGGGTCTTTCAGCATGACAATGATCCCAAACACACCGCCCGGGCAACGAAGGAGTGGCTTCGTAAGAAGCATTTCAAGGTCCTGGAGTGGCCTAGCCAGTCTCCAGATCTCAACCCCATAGAAAATCTTTGGAGGGAGTTGAAAGTCCGTGTTGCCCAGCGACAGCCCCAAAACATCACTGCTCTAGAGGAGATCTGCATGGAGGAATGGGCCAAAATACCAGCAACAGTGTGTGAAAACCTTGTGAAGACTTACAGAAAACGTTTGACCTCTGTCATTGCCAACAAAGGGTATATAACAAAGTATTGAGATAAACTTTTGTTATTGACCAAATACTTATTTTCCACCATAATTTGCAAATAAATAAATTAAAAATCCTACAATGTGATTTTCTGGATTTCTTTTTCTCATTTCGTCTGTCATAGTTGAAGTGTACCTATGATGAAAATTACAGGCCTCTCTCATCTTTTTAAGTTGGAGAATTTGCACAATTGGTGGCTGACTAAATACTTTTTTGCCCCACTGTATATTTTGTATTTACTTATTTATACTCCGGACTATACTCCTAATATTTACATATTTCTTAATTCCATTCTTTTACTTTTAGATTTGTGCGTATTGTTAAATTGTGTTGCACTAATGAAGCTAGGAACACAAGCATTTCGCTACACCCGCAATAACATCTGCTAAATGTGTGTGTGCGACCAATAAAAGTTTGATTTTGACTTGCCAGCTTGCAATACCACATTTCAACCATTACAGATGTGTATATGCATGGTCCAAAGTTTTCGGGGAGGTGAGCACATCCAACTTTTGCGTGAAAACTGGCGTCAGTTGTCTTGTCTTAATTTCTATTATCATTCATAATCAAACAGGATAATTACTAAGTTATTGTGGATGGAAACATGTTAATTGCCAGGAAATATGAACAATGGGAGAGACAACACCAGACATTGATAGAGTAAACATGTTACAGTTGTCACATATAGGACTATGGGACTATTGCCTACAATTAGTTGTCTAAAATATATTTGATTGTTTTTGATAAACATAATTGTCTGGAGATTCCCAACAACTATTAAACTAAACTATAAAGAAAAATCATAGCTTTACATACCTTCTCTCACGCACAGATGTCGTAAAATGAGAAACGAGTAAATGAAAGTAAAGGCGTTGTTGTGCAGCTCTTCCCTGCGTAGCCCCTCCCATCCAACTCTATGATCCAAGGCACTACTGCAGGAAGCTGTGATGCCAATTTAGCAATTTTGTTGCTAGATTTAGCAACTTTTCAGAGTACCCTGGCAACTTTTTTTTCAAACTTTCTTTTAAAACAGCACCTAGAAACAAATTTAACTAATTTAAAAAATGATTTTGGAACTTTTAGCAACTTTTGAAAAGTGATTCAAACGCTAAAATGCATTTTCCCTCTAAATGACACAAAACCGATTTTCTCTGTCACAGACTCAGTCACAACACACGTGCCTGGCTGAAAAAGTGCATCGTGAGTGACGTCAGCAGCAGGCGCTCAGCTCGTGCACAGGCAGCAGCAGGCCAGCATCAATTTCAGCAAATTGCAAATCATTGTTGGCTGGCTGCAGCAGCAGTAGTATGCGTTCGACGAGACAAACCCAATGAATATAGTTGGTCACAACTGTTTGATCTTGAACAGATTTTACAACATCAATCAACATGTCTCAATCAAAATTGTACGGCCAGAAGTACAGAAAAGAGTGGGAGTCTGTACCTGAATTTAAAGGGTGGCTGAAGCCAGTAATTGGGGATGATTGTCGGGCATACTGTGTGTACTGCAAATCAGATATGCTTGCAAAAATGTATGACATCAAAAAACATTGTGCTACAGCAAAGCATATAAATAAATAAAAGCTGTACAACCCCACAACACAGTCTACATTACCACTACCACTACCACATTACCACAGTTGGTTAAGAAAGTGTACAACCCCACAACACAGTCTACATTACCACAGTTGGTTAAGAAAGTGGATAACTGCAAAAGCGCAGAAGCTATTATGGCAATGGCCATTGCGGAGCATTGTTCGCTGCTAGCATGCCACCATTTAGGTATGGCTTGCAAAGATGCCTTTTCAGATTTGGAAATTATTAGGGGACTACTGGCTCCTTATTTTCTAAAAAGGGTAACATCAGATGTGGGGGATGAGAAGTTTAGTCTCCTTTTGGATTAGTCCACTGATGTCAGTGTCTCAAAATACATGGGTGTGGTGATTCGGTATTTCAGTGCTAAAAAAAGAACCGTTGTGTCCACATTTCTCAGGCTGGTTGATTTGGAGGGGGGCGATGCCAGATCAATAGTTAAGGCTTTAGTTGAGTTTCTTGAGAAGTGTCTTCAGGGTATTGGCACTGATAATGCGTCCGTGATGACTGGGGTGCACAACGGGGTGCACAAGATTTTAAAGGAAGAATGTGCATTGCCCAATTTGCTACTCATCCGCTGTGTGTGCCATTCTTTACAATTGGCTGTCAGTGCAGCACCCAAAGAAACCATCCCTAGGAGTGTTGAGTACTTAATCAGGGAAACCTACAACTGGTTTTCGATATCCCCAAAACGGCGCGAGGCGTACAAAGCAGTGTATGCCACCATTAATTGTGGCCAGAAACCCCTGCAGATCACCAAAGTGTGTGCCACACGTTGGCTATCGATTGAGCCTGCGGTAACTTGTCTATTGAGCCAGTGGGAAGAACTGAAACTCCACTTTGAGGTGACCAAGGCCAGTGAGCATTGCTACATGGCAGATGTGCTCCACGCCATGTACATGGACAAGACCAACTATGTCTACCTGACATTCTTGAAATCAATCCTGTCCGACGTACAAGTTGCAGTGAAGTCATTTGAGGGAGAGCAAACAGATCCTGTCAAGCTTTTGGACAATCTGGTACACCTCTTAACATCAATATTAGCTTGTACCTATAATTGTTGATCAGTTAGGTAGCATGTTAACTACCAATACACTGCTTAAAACTATAATTGTTCAGAATGTGTAGGTTTACTAGTTAAAAAGAAAATAAATAAAATGTAATTGTTCAATAATGTGTAATTGTTTAATAATTCAATGTGTTGTGTTTAAAAATAAAAATATCTGATCATATAAAATGTGTTGAGTTTATATTACTTTTACAAAATAAATATATGATAATAAACAAACAAATCTAAACTAACAAATGTCAAATCATATTTATCGCCGAGATGGCCAGTCAATTTGAGTAACGTTATTGTGTATTCTATGTAATGACACAGTTTTACGTTATTACGTAATGATGTCATCACGCAATGACATCACAAAGTCATTTAGCAACTTTTAGCAACAAATCGACCTGCCTCTAGCAACTTCCCCTGAAAATTAGTTGGCAACACTGGCAGGAAGGCCTGACTTCAAATTGGTTTAAGAAATAGAATCAGTGTGTCACGACTTCCGCCGAAGTCGGTCCCTCTTCTTGTTCGGGCAGTGTTCGGCGGTCGACGTTGATTTTCGTGTGGGTATTCTGTTTCGCCAGAGTTTGTTGGCTTGGACTGGTGTATATATTAAAATACCTTTTCACACGTAACTATCTCCTGCGCCTGACTCTTTCCACAACAGAACCACGGACATTACAGAATCACGCACCAATAATATGGAGTCAGCAGGAGCAGGAACACCTAGCAGAGGAGTCGAGGAACGCGTCCTTGAGCACTCAGTCATGTTACAGCAGCTTGGGGCCACTATGGACCGCGTTGTCCAAACTCTGGAGTGCCTCGACCACCCCAACCAGGGGTCCCGGAATCCGGGACCAGTGGGATTCGTCTCTCCCTTCCCAGGGAGTATGATGGGTCAGCAGCACGGTGCCAGGGGTTTTTGCTACAACTGGACCTCTACCTAGCCACCGTGCATCCAGCTCCCTCTGGAAGGGAGAGAGTGTCCGCGCTTGTCTCCTGTCTCACTGGGAGAGCGCTGGAGTGGGCCAAGAGTGAGACGCGGCGTTGGACCACTTTGAAGAGTTCACCCGTCGCTTCCGAGCTGTGTTTGACCATCCTCCTGAGGGGAGAGCGGCGGGGGAGCGGCTCTTCCATTTGAGACAGGGGACAAGAAGCGCCCAGGAGTTCGCCCTTGAGTTTCGGACGTTGGCCGCCGGAGCGGGCTGGGAGGCTGGAGGAGGAGCTTTCACCTGCAGAAGTTGGGGCACACTGCCGGTCGGTGCAGGGTTGGTTCTTCTGGGAGGAGAGACGGCAGGCAGAGCACCACACTCACCCAGAGTCCTCTGTTGATCAACTGTTTGTGTCTGCGTGTTTCCCAGATTTTTCCCCGCATTCCCAGCATAGGGCGCTTGTCGATTCAGGTGCAGCTGGGAATTTCATTGACAGAGCGCTTGCACTTAGGTTAGAGATTCCCATTAACCATGTGGTCAGACCTTTCCCTGTTCATGCTTTAGATAGTCTACCATTAGGGTCTGGGTTAATCAGGGAGGCCACCATCTCTCTCGTCATGGTGACGCAGGGGAAGCATGAAGAGAGAATCAGTCTCTTCTTCATTGACTCTCCTGCGTTTCCTGTGGTATTAGGCCTTCCCTGGTTAGCCTTGCATAACCCCACCATTTCCTGGCAACAGAGGACTATCACGGGGTGGTCGCGAAAGTGCTCGGGGAGGTGTATAGGGGTTTCCGTTGGTGCAACCACGGTGGAAAGTCCAGACCAGGTCTCCACCGTGCACATCCCCCCAGAATATGCCGATTTGGCTCTCGCCTTCGGTAAGAAGAAGGTGACTCAGTTACCACCCCATCGACATGGGGATTGTGCGATAAATCTCCTGGTAGACGCTACGCTTCCCAGGAGTCACATGTATCCCCTGTCGCAAGCGGAGAAGGAGGCTATGGAGACAGAATCCCTTGGTCAGGGATACATTCGGTCCTCCACTTCCCCCGCCTTCTCCTCTTTTTTGTGAAGAAGAAGAATGGGGGTTTGCGCCCGTGCATTGATTATCGAGGTCTCAATAAAATCATGGTAAGGTACAGTTACCTGCTGCAGCTTATCGCTACGGCAGCGGAGTAAATGCACGGGGCGCACTTCTTCACGAAACTGGATCTCAGGAGCGCACACAATCTGGGGGGAGACGAGTGGAAAACAGCGTTTAGCACCACCTCAGGCCATTAAGAATACCTCGTCATGCCGTACGGGCTGATGAATGCTCCCGTAGTGTTCATCGTTGCAGGCCGGATCACCCTGCACCTCGCTCCCCGGGTCGCCCCCGAGGCCGGTGTCGGCGCGCGGCTGGAGCCGCACGTCAAGGGGGGGTACTGTCACGACTTCCGCCGAAGTCGGTCCCTCTTCTTGTTCGGCGGTGTTCGGCGGTCGACGTCACCGGTTTTCTGACCATCATCGCTCCCCTTTTCATGTGTTTTGTTGGTTTTGTCTAATTGTACACACCTGTTGTTAATTTCTCCCAATCACGCACCTGTTTTTATTTCCTTCCTTCCCCTCTTCCCATTGTGCATGATTGTTAGGTTTGTACCGTTTGACTTCGTTGTTTCCCAGTCTGTGTACTGAGGGCTATTTTATTTTGGTTCTCGTATATGCCGGGTTGCTGGTTTGCGCCCGTTTATTGTTGATTTTCGTGTGGGTATTCTGTTTCGCCAGAGTTTGTTGGCTTGGACTGGTGTATATATTAACTTCTTAGGGAGTGGCAGCAGAGGTGACGGTTTTGGAGAGTCTGGCGTGCCCAAAGTAAAATGCCTGCCACTCAGGCCCAGAAAATAGGATATGCACATAAGTAGTACTATTAGTACTATAGGAAACACTCTAAAGTTTCTAAAAGTGTTAAAATAATGTATGTGAGTATAACAGAACTGAAATAGCAGGCGAAAACCAGAGGAAAATCAATCCAGATTTGCGTTTTTTTTTGTACATAACCTTTTTCTCCAGGCTGCCTATTGATTTCTATGTTAACTAGGACTGAGACTGCAGTACCTATGGCTTCCACTAGATGTCAACAGTCTTTATACAGTGTCTGGAAGCTCTAGCACTAAGTAGAACAGATAGGAAGAGGAAGTAGTGAAGGGATCACATTTGTCAACAACGTTTCACGGGCGCGAGATTGTGAGCGCGCACCACTTTATTTTCCTTTCCTATCGTTCACGTTATCGTCCGGATGAAATATTACAGTAAATATACATAAAAGGATACCTAAGGATACATTAAAAATGATGTTTGATTTGTTTGGAAAAAGCTTATAGGTGTAATTTGAACGTGTTCTCTTCATGGTTCAATGGGCGACTCGGCGGTGGATTTTCTGATCATAACGCGCCAACCAAACGGAGATTTATGGATATAATAAATGACTTTTTCTAACAAAAGAACCATTGGATGTCTTCGTTGGACACTTGGGAAGCCCTCAGCAGAAGTTCTTCGAAAGGTAAGTGATATTTTTTTGCTCTTATATGGGTTTTGTGTGACCCGCGCTGGATATGAATTTATGCTAATGCATAAATATTGGAGGTGCTATCCTCAAACAATCAAATGTTGTGCTTTCGCCGTAAAGCCTTTTTGAAATCTGACAACGCTGTGATATTGCCAAGAATCAGAGCTTTTGATGACTATGCAATACTTGTATATTGATGAATGTTTAATAATTAAACTTTTGGATTTTGAATTTGGCGCCTTACATTTCACCGGGTAGTGTCGGGAGCGTGCCGCTACTCCCTAGCGTGCCGCTACTCCCTAAATTAAAATACCTTTTCACACATAACTACCTCCTGCGCCTGACTCTTTCCACAACAGAACCACGGACATTACACAGTGTTGTTGTTGTAGAAATAATTGTAGACATGATCACCGCAGTAACTGTGTGTGGCTAAAATCACAGTGGAAGCCAAGCCAGAAAAAAAGGCATATTACAACCTATGTGTTGTGATAATTGCTTTGTTTGCTCTACAACCTATTAGTTCATATGCCTTGCGACCGTGATATATAGGCCAAAGGCCGAGGCTGTAAGAAGACACAGTCGCAGAATAAAATCAACCAAACATTTGTTTAATTACAAAACCAGAGAGCAACATCTGTCTGGTGACGTCCACAGAATATATTGCGTGTAATAAATACGTAGCCTGCATGACCCACAGCATGGCCAAGCAAAGTAATGTTTCCGACATTTTCGGACTACTAAACAACTATTGATTTAGAACCAAGGAGAGTTACCGCAAATTGCTAAGAAAAGAGGAGCTGCCTACACTATTCCAGTACCATTTCAACTTCAACATTTCAACATCAAACTATTTAGTCCAAACAAAGTAAGCTGAATGTGATGTGGCTGTCCATGGTACTGCGTTGTGTGTGTGTGTGCGTATGTGTGTGTATGTGTGCACACGTGCAAGTAGAAAAAGTAGTCTAGATCATCTAGATTGATGTTGAACTTCCATCCTCTCAGGCCAGGGGCACACACATACACATGGATTTAGTACTATAGATATGTGGTAGTGGTGGAATAGGGGCCTGAGGGCACACAGTTTGTTGTGAAATCTGTGAATGTATTGTAATGTTTTAAAATTGTATAAACTGCCTTAATTTTGCTGGACCCCAGGAAGAGATCTCATAATGGGGATCCATAATAAATACAAATACAATGTATGAATTTATGGTTGGATCAGAATCGCCATTATAATCATTGGCCAGTACAGAGAATTAAGTAAAACCACAAGTCCAAATCCCTATCTCCATCCATGGGTAATTTAGGAAAGGGACGATTTTATCTAGCTAGCCACAGGAGGACAAGTAGGGCGGGTGTGGCTTCGTGACAATAATCGCAAGAGCAGCTGCTCACAGATTTGAGGCTCAATGCAGTTCCACCTCCGAAACCCCCCTGGAACCGCTAAAACATCCGTTATGTTGTGTCTGCTATCGCCGGTTAATGCTCGGTCTGATTGAATCTAGGACTGAAACTCAGGAAACACCACACATGCTCTCTCTGTCTCTGGTTGCACATCATAACATGTTCACTTCAGGGAGGAGAGATGAGACAACACATCCATCATCAATCATCTTTGCATTTTCAATGTACAGATATTTTCAAACCAGATTGTTAACCTTGATACAGAAAGTTATACTTTTGACTCATCTGGGGCGGCAGGTAGCCGCCCCCAGATGAGTTAAAGCATTGGGCCAGTAACCGAAAGTTTGCTGGATCGAATCCCCGAGCTGACAAGGTAAAAATCTGTTGTTCTACCCCTAAACAAGGCTGTTCCCCTGGAGGCCGTCATTGTAAAACATCTGTCTATAGAACATTCTTCCAAGAGTCTTGATGATCATCCAGGTTCTTCCAGGTGTTTTTTATTTGGTGTCATGACTCTCCTGTGAGGATCCCAAGGATCAGGTTACAGTGGATCAGCTCTACAGAGCTCTCTCTCTCCCGCAGAGGGGGAGAGGGATGGATGTGGGGGTTTTATGACACCTCCCTCGATCGTAAACCGTAGGCAGCAGACGATTCCTTTTGGGGCCTAGTTTGGGCAAATGGAATGTCTCTTTGTGTCTTATGAAGAGTTTGCCGTCCAAGAACTTCAACATCGATCAATGGACATTGAAACAATATTTCTAACTATGTTTAAAAAGATAGCAATGTGATTGTAGCCTTCTAAATGGGAATTTTTCATATAAACCTGGGCTAAGTCAGTAACCATAAACCTGGGCTAAGTCAGTAACCACACAAGAACAGGTCCCTCTCACCACCGTGTGGTACACCCTTTGATGTATCCATTTTAAAAACACTCTAGAACAAAATAACCCAACAATTAAGAAAGACATTGTGACCTCTGGTGAACAACCAGAGACTTGCATCAAACTACTTCCAGAGACGACAGAGAAAGACATCTACGCGTAAATATATATTGCATTTCTATTCCGAATGAGCGGTTGTTAGCGTGCTAAATATTCATATTTACGGTGAGCATAGTTTCCAAATGTATGTACGATAAGTCCACTCTCTTTGTCTCTCCCACTCTTTATCTTTCCCCACCCCCTTTCCATTGTGTAACAAGTTGTCAAATCTGGTTAGTCCACTAGGGACTTTCATTGTATTATGTTAGTAATCAATAACCTATACCGTATGTGTGTGTGTGTTTATATATTTCTGTGTGATTATTTAGTTAGTTAGTAAATAAATAATTAAGCCAATTTGTGTATCGCTGATTCATCACTTAGGTTAGGGTTCGTGCAGATTTACGAAGTCAACAACGTTCAGAATGTCAATATTCAATATTCTTGAGTTAATTCGGGAAACGGTAACTCATTAAATAAACTCTTCCCGTGGTGCCCCAAATTCCTAATGAGTTAATTGTTAAGTGATTCATTTCGTCTAGTAATAATTAAACGTTGTAGGTAATTATCCGATGAACAGCAGTCATCACATTAATAGTAGTCACGTCACGACAATGGCAAACATGAGTAAACTTTTTGGATGACATGGGTCCCATTATGCCTGGCTAACACTGCATTCCACAGTAAGAACCTTATACCAATGGTCAAGCATGGTGGAGGTAGTGTGATGGTTTGTGGATGCTTTGCTGCCTCAGGACCTGGACGACTTCCCTGAATAGAAGGAACCATGAATTCTGTTCTGTGTCAGAGAATTGTACAGGAGAATGTCAGGCCATCCATCTGTAAGCTGAAGCGCAGCTGGGTCATGCAGCAAGACAATGATCCAAAACACACAATCAAGTCTGCATGAACATGGTTAAAAAGCAACACATTTGGAATGGCCTAGTCAAAGTCTAGACCTAATCCCTATTGAGATGTTGTGGCAGGACTTGAAACGAGCAGTTCATGCTTGAAAACCCACAACTGTTGCTGAGTTAAAGCAGTTCTGCATGCAAGAGTGGGACAAAATTTGTGAGAGACTGAACAACAGCTACAGGAAGCATTTGGTTGCAGTCAATGCAGCTAAAGGTGGCTCAACCAGTTATTGAGTGTAAGGGGGCAATTACTTATTCACACAGGGGCATTGGGTGTTGCATAACTTTGTTTAAGAAATAAATGAAATAAGAATGTCAGTGTTGTGTTATTTGTACACTCAGATTCCCTTTATCTAATATTAGGTTTTGGTTAAAGATCTGATAACATTCAGTATCGAAAATATGCAAAAGTAGAGAAAATCAGAAAGGGGGCAAATACTTTTTCACGCCACTGTACATGTTATAGGGCCAATGGGAACCTTCTCTCCTTCACAGTGATGTGATCAGGTTTGTATTGGTCATCAATATAATCAATAGAAAAGAGAGAAATACCACAGTGTTAGTATTCATTCAGGTAGTACAGGACGTCTTGCATTTTAGGTGTTGCACTCATTCATACTACATACAGGATAACATTGAAAATTGCGCCTCATACACATTCAATAGGAGCCACTCATACAGCCATCTCCTCTGATCACAACAGATAGGATTGACTGATGGACAGACAGACTGTGTTGTTAGTGCTTTGTGCTTTCAACCCTTTGAGGAGGTTTAGAATCTTCAAGGTTATTGGGCAATCTTATTGCTGAAATTACAATGAACAGAATTTTCTGTATTTATCTAAGTTCTTTGTATCTTAGTTGTAGATTCTAGATATCAGCAGAATATATCATTTTTACTGTAGAATAACTCCTCAATGGCTTTTACTTCAGTGGAAACTATCGTCTGTCAGTGCAAAATGTTGTTAGCAATTTCAGGTCAACCTACTGTACTGTAGTCCAGCAGCCATCCATGTCTATTCTGAAGTGTTTTGTTAAAATACCATTAAAGAACTATGGATGACTATGGGTGAGAGACAATGAGGAAGCAACCCTAATATGTCCCTTCACTGCCTTGTTAATAAAGTGAAGTGAAGAGCTACACTAGTTACCTGTTTTAGTACAGTTGATCAGTAACATATCTAACTTACACAGAACATGAAAACAACGGCAGCATGGTTATGGAGTGCTGCAACTAGGATGGAAATATGATTTAAAGTGTATTACAATGACAAATGGTTCCAGCTCACAGGTGAACTGAACTATCATAATGTGCTATAATACTTTTTTATTATACAGTTGAAGTCAGAAGTTTTCAAACACCTTAGCCAAATACATTTAAACAACAGTTTTTCACAATTCCTGACATTTAATGAGAATTATTTCTTTCAGCTTTTATTTCTTTCATCACATTACCAGTGTGGTAGCCTTCCACAAGCTTCTTGTGCCCCATTCCTCCTGACAGAGCTGGTGTAACTGAGTCAGGTTTGTAGGCCTCCTTGCTCGCACACACTTTTTCAGTTCTGCCCACAAATTTTCTATGGGATTGAGGTCAGGGCGTTGTGGTCCCATGGTGTTTATACTTGCGTACTATTGATTGTACAGATGAACGTGGTACCTTCAGGCGTTTGGAAATTGCTCCCAAGGATGAACCAGACTTGTGGAAGTCTACAATTTTGGCTGATTTCTTTTGATTTTCCCATGTCAAGCAAAGAGGCACTATTGTGGGTAGGCCTTGAAATACATCCACCTCCAATTGACTCAAATGATGTCAATTGGCATATCACAAGCTTCTAAAGCCATGACATCATTTTCTGGAATTTTCCAAGCTGTTTAAAGGCACAGTCAACTTAGTGTATGTAAACTTCTGACCCACTGGAATTGCGATACATTGAATTATAAGTGAAATAATCTGTCTGTAAACAATTGTTGGAAAAATTACTTATGTCATGCACAAAGTAGATGTCCTAACCGACTTGCCAAAACTATAGTTTGTTAACAATACATTTGTGGAGTGGTTGAAAAACTAGTTTTAATGACTCCAACCTAAGTGTATGTAAACATCTGACTTCAACTGTATAATATATCATATTTTTTTATTGCAAGTTGAGCACCATCTTGCATTGTTGAGCATTTACAGTGTTACATTAGCACTTAGAACATTAGATCTGACTGTCACGATCTTCTTTATGGACGGACCAAGATGCAGCGATGCTTCCAGTATACATATTTTATTTAACACGTAACTGGGAAAATATAAACAAACAAATGAAGATCGTAACTCTGGTGTGGCTAAAACGTGCACACACCACAAAACATATTACAACAAACAATGTCCCACAAAAACCCCAGTGAAAACCACAAACATATA
>QNTS01004949.1:50079-86313 GCA_003317085.1 Hucho hucho
TGTGTGTGTGTGTGCATGCATGTGTGTGGGTGGGGTTGGGTCATGTGTATCTACCTCTGCGAGTGTGCCCAGTCTGCGTCAGGGCGTGTGTATGTTGTGTTCTGGGTATAGGTGCTGCTCAACACACTGGTCTTAGGTCCCTGCTCTCCATAGAGCTCTGGAGTAGAGGCCCTGAGACAGAGAGACAAAAATATACATAGAGAGAGAGAGACAAAGAGAGAGAGGGAGACAAAAAAAGAGAGAGAGAGGACAGAAAGACAAAGAGAGAGCGACAAAGAGAGAGAGAGAGAGAGAGAGAGAGAGAGAGAGAGAGAGAGAGAGAGAGAGAGAAAGACAAAGAGAGAGAGAGCGACAAAGAGAGCGAGAGAGAGACATTAACAACAACAACACACATCAGATGAATGAGAGAGAATAAGGAGGGTGCGACTGAGAGGCCCCGTTCACCACGGTCATTACTCCCCAGAGACAGAGAGCCTTGTGGGAAAAGAACGAGTTACTGGAGCGTTTCCAATACGGAGGACACAGAGCTGGCATTCACACACACATGCAGGTTTACACACACACACACACACACACACACACACACACGCGTTGTACATGAGTGTAAATAGTGTTGATGTAAAGACTATATGTACTGTAATCACCTGCTGGCGTTGTTATCGTGCTCTCTCTCCTCATCAGTGCTCATGTCGATGGTGAACATGTCCTCATCCTCTGAGTGCTCCCCACTCTCCTCCCGCCTCCCTCCTCCGGTCTCCCGCGCCTTCTTCCTCCTCTTCCTCCTCTTCTTCGTCATCATCCCTCCTCCTCCTACGGTCTGCTGGGAGCTCAGGGTCTGGACCGAGAGGGAGGCGGGGTCAGAGAGGCGAGACATGCCCTTCCCCAGCTGGGCTTCCATTAGCTCCGCCCCCTGGGACACAATAGGTGACGTTGCCAGGTAGGACGGAATCCCTTCCTTTTGGGGACAGGAAATAGAAAACAGGAAGTGAGGTCATGATGAAACATGAACGACTTGTTAAGTAATCAGCCATGGAAGTACATTTTGACCAAATATATAAGACAGTATAACATATTCAGCTCTTCTAATCTTCAAGGTACACCAGATGAGTAGACTGACTGGCCAATCAGTAACATGAATCAGCCAATGAACTATCAGATTCCGATAAGCAGTAGCATGTGAGCCCTCCAGGCCTGCAGTTGAATAGTCCTGACCTGCAGATACATGATGGCGCTGACGGAGATGGCAGCATCGCGACTATCTCTTAAGCAACTCTGCAGTATTTTGCTTGTTTATGTAAAAAATTTTACGTTATTAGCTCAGGAATTGTTTGTTTTGTGTCATTACATACAGCTGGGAAGAACTATTGGATATTAGAGTGGCGGTAATTCACCAGAACTTCCAGCATTACGACCAGGATTACAACTTCCCTGGAGCGGTTCTTTTGTTTGCTCTCCCCAGAGCAATTGAACTTGTTCCAGAGGCTGACCCAAAACAACGCCGGCGGAGGAGAGGTACTCGAGGCGTGCACAGCACCCACCGCTCCCGAGTATTTTACTTGCTAATGTCCAATCTCTGGATAATAAAGTTGATGAGCTCAAGGCGAGAGTTGCTTTTCAGAGAGACACCAGGGATTGTAACATACTCTGCTTCACGGAAACATGGCTCTCTTGAGATGTACTGTCTGACTCCAGTTGGTTTCTCAGTACATCGCGCCGACAGGAACAAACATCTCTCCGGGAAGCAGAAGGGTGGAGGTATATGTTTTATGATTAACGACTTATGGTGTAACTGTGATAACATACAGGAACTCAAGTCCTTCTGTTCACCCGACCGAGAATAGCTCACAATCAAATGCCGACCGTACTATCTCCCGAGATAATTTTCGTCAATAATAGCCACAGCGGTCTATGTCCCCCCCCAAGCGGATACCACGACGGCCCTCAAAGAACTTCACTGGACTTTATGCAAACTGGAAACCACATATCCTGAGGCTGCATTTATTGTAGCTGGGGATTTTAACAAAGCTAATTTGAGGAAAATGCTCCCGAAATTCTATCAGCATATTGATTGTTGTACTCGTGCTGCTAAAACACTCCACCGTTGTTAAACTACCTTCCATATAAGGCCCTCCCTCGCCCTCTATTCGGCAAATCAGACCACGATTCCATCTTGCTCCTTCCCTCCTATAGGCAGAAACTCAAACAGGAAGCACCTGTGGTGAGGACTATTCAACGCTGGTCTGGCCAATCGGAATCTATGCTTCAAGATTGTTTTGATCACGCGGACTGGGATATGTTGAGAGTTGCTTCAGATAATAATATCGACACATATACTGATACGGTGAATGAGTTAATCAGGAAGTGCATAGGAGATGTTGTACCCACTGTGACTATTAAAACCTACCCCAACCAGAAACCGTGGACAGATGGGAATATTTGCGCAAAACTGAAATCGCGAACTACCGCATTTAACCAGGGCAAGAAGACTGGGAATATGGAAGAATACAAACAGTGTAGTTATTCCCTCCGCAAAGCAATCAAGCAATCAGGCTAAACGTCGGTATAGGGACAAAGTTGAGTCCCAATTAAACGGCTCAGACACGAGACGTATGTGGCAGGGTCTACAGACGATCACTGATTATAAAAGGAAAACCAGCCATGTCGCGGACACCGACATCTTGCTTCCGGACAGGCTGAACACATTTGCTCGCTTTGAGGATAATACAGTGCCACCGACGCGGCCTGCAATCAAGGACTGTGGGTCCTCCTTCTCCGTGGCCGACGTGAGTAAGACATTTAAGCGTGTTAACCCTTGCAAGGCCGCTGGCCCAGATAGTATCCGTAGCCGCGTCCTCAGAGCATGCGCAGACCAGCTGGCTGGAGTGTTCACAGATATATTCAATCTCTCTCTATCCCAGTCTGTTGTACCCACATGCTTCAAGATGGCCACCATTGTCCCTGTACCTAAGAAAGCAAAGATAATTGAACTAAATGACTATCGCCCAGTAGGACTCACTTCTGTCATCATGAAGTGCTTTGAGAGACTAGTCAAGGATCATATCACCTCCACCTTACCTGCCACCCTAGACCCACTTCCATTTGCTTACCGCCCCAATAGATACACAGACGATGCAATCGCCACCACACTGCACACTGCCCTGTCCCATCTGGACAAGAGGCATACCTATGTAAGAATGCTGTTCATTGACTATAGTTCAGCATTCAACAACATAGTACCCTCCAAGCTCATCATCAAGCTCGAAGCCCTGGGTCTGAACCCCGCCTTGTGCAACTGGGCCCTGGAGTTCCTGACAGGTCGCCCCCAGGTGGTGAAGGTAGGAAACAACACCTCCTCTTCGCTGATCCTCAACACTGGGGCCCCACAAGGGTGCGTGCTCAGCCCCCTCCTGTACTCCCTGTTCACCCATGACTGCGTGGCCAAGCACGCCTCCAACTCAATCATCAAGTTTGCAGACGACACAACAGTAGTTGGCTTGATTACCAACAGCGATGAGACAGCCTACAGGGAGGAGGTGAGGGCTCTGGGAGTGTGGTGCCAGGAAAATAACCTCTCACTCAGTGTCAACAAAACAAAGGAGATGATCGTGGACTTCAGGAAACAGCAGAGGGAGCACCAGCCTATCCACATCGATGGGACTGCAGTGGAGAAGGTGGAAAGCTTCAAGTTCCTCTGCGTACACATCACTGCCAAACTGAATAGGTCCACCCACACAGACAGCATGGTGAAGAAGACGCAACAGTGCCTCTTCAACCTCAGGAGGCTAAAGAAATTTGGCTTAACACCTAAAACCCTTACAAACCTTTACAGATGCACAATTGAGAACATCCTGTCGGGCTGTATCACCGCCTGGTACAGCAACTGAACTGCCCACAAACGCAAAGCTCTCCAGAGGGTGGTGCGGTCTGCCCAGCGCATTACCGAGGGCAAACTTCCCACCCTCCTGGACACCTACAGCACACGATGCCATAGGAAGGCCAAAAAGATCATCAAGGACATCAACCACCCGAGCCACTGCCTCAACCACCCGAGCCACTGCATCTAGCATTACTCATCTCATTTGTATAAACTGCACTCCACACTATTCTACGGTATCTTAGTCACTTTAATTGTTTGTAAATATTGCATCAGCCATCTCATATGTATATACTGTACTCTATACTATGCCACTGTATCTTAGTCCAATGCCGCTCTGACATATATGTATATATATTCTTAATCCATTCTTTACTTAGACTTACGTGCATTTTGGGTATATGTTGTGAAACTGTTAGATATTACTTGTTAGATATTACTGCACTGTCAGAGCTAGAAGCACAAGCATTTCGCTGCACCCGCAATAACATCTGCTAAACACGTGTATGTGACCAATAAAATCTGATTTGACTTGATTGGATTTGCAGTAAGCTAGGCTGCAGCTGCAGCACCCTCCAATACTGTCTGAATAGGAGGTCTATCCCTGTGAGGGATCTATGGGTTTAGGAACACTCACAGATGGTAAAGATTTCCTCTGCTAAGGAAATACACTAGGAACACATGTGATGTGGACATGTTCACCATTGACATGAGCACTGATGAGGAGAGAGAGCACGATAACAACGCCAGCAGGTGATTACAGTACATATAGTCTTTACATCAACACTATTTACACTCATGTACAACGCGTGTGTGTGTGTGTGTGTGTGTGTGTGTGTGTGTGTGTGTGTGTGTGTGTGTGTGTGTGTGTGTGTGTGTGTGTGTGTGCGTGTATGTGTATGCATGTGCGGTAGCAGGGAGCCTAGCAGCCAGTAACAGAAAGGTTGGTGGTTTGAATACCCACGCCGACGGTATAAAATCTGTCGACGTGCCCTTTAGAAAGGCACTTAACCCTAATTAGCTCCAGGGGTGCCGTCCTACTATAGCTGACCCTGTAAAACAACACATTTCACTTCACCTATCTGGTGTATGTGACAATAAAACATCTGTGTGCATGTCAGGGGCAGGCAACTAGATTCAACCACGGGACGATTTTTGTCAAATCGGGTGGTCGAGGGGCAGGAACATAACTATGCAAATTTGTACACTGCAATTGACCACAACTAAGCCCCAAAAGAGATTGTATTGGAAAAGAACAATAAGTTAATAACTTAATTACATTGAGACATACAGTCTGGGAATACGTGAACAGATTTTCTGAATTAAACTCGTTTTCACCCTCAAAATTCTCTATATATCTATATATACTGAACAAAAATATGAACGCAACATGTAAAGTGTTGGTCCCATGTTTCATGAGCTGAAATAAAAGATCCCAGAAATGTTCCATATGTACCAAAAGCTTATTTCTATAAAATGTTGTGCACAAATGTGTTTACGTCCCTGTTAGTGATCATTCATCCACCTTACAGGTGTGGCATATCAAGAAGTTAAACAGCATGATCATTACACAGGTGCATTTAAGAATGATGGAGGCCACTGTGTTCTTGTGGACCTTCAATGCTGCAGAAAAGTTTTGGTACCCTTCCCCAGATCTGTGCCTCGACACAATCCTGTCTCAGAGCTCTAGAGACAGTTCCTACGACCTCATGGCTCATTTTGCTCTGCCATGCACTGTCAACTGTGGGACCTTATATAGACAGGTGCGTGCCTTTCCAAATCATGTCCAATCAATTGAATTTACCACTGGTGGACTCCAATCAAGTTGTAGAAAAATCTCAAGGATGATCAATGGAAACAGGATGCACCTGAGCTCAATTTCGAGTCTCATAGCAAACGGTCTGAATACTTATGTAAATAAGGTATTTCTGTTTTTATAAATTTGCTTAAAAGTTCTCAAAACTTGTTTTTGCTTTCTCATTATGGGGTGAAATGAATTGTATTTAATCAATTTTAGAATAAGGCTGTAGTGTAACAAAATGTGGAAAACGGGAAGGGGTCTGAACACCTTCCGAATGTGCTCACAATTTAAGAACCTAAGGCATACTGCAATGACTATCAAACTACACTACACACTGACACACACATGTATACACACAAGGCCACATGCAGTCAAATGCACATGCCCACAGAGAAGCTAATAGCAGACCAAATAAATGGCTGTATGGACAGACATATTAGCAACCAGCGCTCTGGACACAAGATGTCAGGTCATTCATCTTAAAAGCCTGAAACCTACATCATTATTATAGTGCCATGAATATTCATGATGCCCAGTCCACATGGGTTTATAACACACTGTATATGCTTTATCCAAATGAAATGGACCACTCAGAGGGTAGACACGGTGAATCAGGGAGAGGACAGACCCCTGAACGTGTGTGTTTGTGGTGTGTATGTGTGTGTGTATGCTGTGCAGCGGAATGTAGAAAAGGGAATTTTGTTCCGTAAATAGGGTTGTTATTTTTGGCTGGGTCAAAGAGGAGGAATAATCCCAGAGGAGAAACGAGATCTGTACAGTACAACCAAAACACACACTGTAAACTGAAGAACTAACTGGACGTGGAGAAGACATACAGCCACTGTAAGGAACATGTAAGCTCAATAGTGATACTTAGAACATGTTTCTGCATGAAATCCCTCGGTTGTTAGAGGGGAATGGACTAGGACAGGGAAGAGGAGAGGAGAGGAGGGGAGAGAAGAGGGGGGAGTAAGGAAAGAGGAGACATGAGAGGAAAGGAAAGGGGCAGTTGTAGCAGGGAGGAGAGGAGAGAAGAGGAGAGCTGAGAGGAGAGGATGTAGCAGGAAAGTGGGTTGGAGGGAGGAATGGGAGTCCGACTCAGACAGTCACGACAGCCCAGTTAATTTAAACCCCAGATTAGAACAGCTCTGGTTTAATCCCTCACTGGAAAAAAGACCCAAGCACCATCCCTCTATCCCTTTATCATCATTCTTCTTCTTCTTCTTCTTCTTCTTCTTCTTCTTCTTCTTCTTCTACCTCACCATTATTCATTCTCTCCTCTCCCCCTCTTCTCCTCTCCTCACCCATCTTCTCCTCTCCTCTCCTCTCCTCTCCCATCTTCTTTTCTCCTCTCCCATCTTCTCTTATCCTCTCTTATCCTCTCCCATCCTCTCCCATCCTCTCTTATCCTCTCCTCTCCTCTCCTCTCCTCTCCTGTGTGATGTTATTCCTAAGGGCTGAGAGCTGGGTGTAGGTTATTCTGAGAGCTCAGAGAGCCACATACTAGATGAATAATAGAGTGACAATAAGAGTGAGGTAGTTAACTTATAAAAACACAATCTGTAGACTTTACTTCAAACAGAACTTTTCAATTTGGCATTTCCCCCTTACTAATGGATATGAATTGAGTTGACATTTGCTGATCCTAGTAAATGTCATTATCATATGATTATTTATAGGACTATCTATGAGATCTATTACAGGATTCTTTCTCGCCTCCTGTCGCCTAAGATGGTGTCTCAAAGTTCACACTAGCACACTATTTAGTATGCATGGCTTAGGTGTATGCATGGCGTGTGCATCACTTCATACTAAGTAGTGTGAGATCACATCACTGGGATTGAGTTTCTATCTAATCAAACCTTTAGTCCATGACCCCTGATTGATTCTTGGTTCTTGGCCAGGCTGTGTGTGTGTGTGTATGTGTGTGTGAGTGTGGCCTTGTCTGGGCATGGAGTCCATTCTGTTCGCATCCTGTCCAGGATCCAGTTACAGCATGTGTCCTCATTGTTTGTTTCCAGGGAACACCGCTCACATTACTGAACATGCACCAAGTCAGTTCACTAGGCTACAGTCTTGGAAAAAAAGGTCATATTTATCCCTAAAAGGTCTCTTCGGCTGTCGCCATAGGAGAACCCTTTGAAGAACCCTTTTTGGTTCTAGGTAGAACCCTTTTCAGTTCCATGTAGAACCCTTTACACAGAGGGTTCTACATGGAACCCAAAATAGTTCTACCTGGAACCAAAAAGAGTTCTACCTGGAACCAAAAAGGGTTCTACCTGGATCGAAAAAGGGTTATCTTATGGGAACAGCCAAAGAACCCTTTTGGAACCCTTTTCTCTGTTCTCTCTCTGTTCTCTCTCTGTTCTCTATCTCTGTTCTTTCTCGCTTTCTCTCAATTCAATTCAATTAAATGTCAATTCAATTCAAAGGGCTTTACTGGCATGGGAAACATTTGTTTACTCGCTCTCTGTTCTCTCTCTGTTCTCTCTCTCTGTTCTCTCTCTGTTCTCTCTTTCTGTTCTCTCTCTCTGCTCTCTCTCTGTTCTCTCTCTTTGTTCTCTCTCTGTTCTCTCTCTCTGTTCTCTCTCTGTTCTCTCTCTGTCTCTTTAAGTTTTGTGCTGAGTGACATTCAGCACATGTTGTCCTGTGAACAATATGGTTTCGGGGGCCATGGTTGAGTGTGTGTGTGTGTTGGTGTGTGCATGTGTTTGTGGGTGTGTGTATACATACCAGTGTGTTCTCTGTCTCCTTGACGAAAAAGGCCTCTCCGTTCTCCCCCAGCTTCATTTGTAGACTCACAGGCTCTCCATTGATCTCTATGTCCACCTGAGACACAGATGACACCAACCATCACTATACCTTTCAACTCCATCCCACTCTCTCTCTTCCTTCTGGTCAGCCCTCTATCGCTCTCTCTTTCCTCTGCTCTACCCTCCATCTCTCTCTCTCTTTCCTCTCCTCTGCTCTACTCTCTATCTCTCTCTCTCTTTCCTCTGCTCTACTCTCTATCTCTCTCTCTTTCCTCTCCTCTCCTCTCTCTCTCTTTCCTCTGCTCTACTCTCTTATCTCTCTCTCTTTCCTCTGCTCTACCCTCCATCTCTCTCTCTCTCTCTCTCTCTCTCTCTCTCTCTCTCTCTCTTTCCTCTGCTCTACCCTCCATCTCTCTTTGTATTCATACTTAGCTATCTCCATCTCCATCCCTCCAATCTACCATCATCTCTCCCATCCACCCCTCCTTCTCTATTTGTTTCTCTTTTCTATCTACAATAAATATTTCTCTCAGCAATTCTCATTGTCCATTCTGTCTGTGTCAGCTCAGGTCAAGGAAAGCTACAGGTATACGTGGCAGAAAAATGAATGATTCATTTATCTCTCTTCCTTCATCCCCTTTTCTCCCTCTCTCTTTCTGTGTGGTCATTTTCATATAAACTGAGCCAGGATGACCCTCCCGCCCTCCCTCCTTCCATTTTTGTAAGCACCCTCTTCTACCCCATGCCCTCTGCCCCAGTGCACCTTTACCCAGACCCTCTCCCCCACCCCACCGCACACAGCCTCCCTGTGTCCTCTCACCACTTTCTCACGGGAGCGCAGCACGCCCATCTTGCCGAAGCGAACGTGGAAGGGCGAGCACTGCAGGGTGCCGTCGGGCTGACGAACCACGATGACATCGATGCAGCCCGAAAGGGTGGCCGGGTTCAGGCCCCGGTACAGCTCCTTCACCTGCACAAACACCTGGCCCGCCAACTGGCCCACGTAGTTCATGGTCTGAGACTGAGGGGGTTAGAGGGTGGAGGGGAGAGGGATGAGGGGAGAGAGTTGAGGGGTGGGTGGAGGGGAGAGGGATGAGGGGAGGGTGGAGGGGAGAGGGATGAGGGGAGAGAGTTGAGGGGAGGGTGGAGGGGAGTGGGATGAGGGGAGAGGGATAGGAGGGAGAGAGAAATAGAGAAAGACACTAAACATTTAATTTCCCAAATGCTTGCGAGGCAGTCTGATGATGACTCTTGATGATCCTGTGGGGTGATGAGGGCGTGGTATTATCAATAGAATCTAGATGACATTACGATACACCAGAGTGATGTTATTGCCTGGATGGATCAGCCGGGATATCTCTCTGACTCTCGAACTGTGATAAACATTCCTCTCTGACCGCCCGTCCTCATTCCCCGCACATCATGTCTTCATAAGGTTTTTTACTGATACATGTGTCACATTGTGCTGAACAGCAACCAACCGGGCCTCCAAAGCCCCACTGTTCTGTGCAGCAGAAACAAAGGAATAGGGCTGAAATTGCATAATACGGTGCCTGCAATAAACACACTGACATTCTCAGTCAAACACATGCCTGCTCTCTGCATATCACACACACACACATATACACACACAGAGACACAGACACATGCACGAACACGCTTGGTGCCCAGTGCCCTCTGCTGCGCTGGCATCTGAATGGTGATGTATCTGCATGCCATGCCAGTCTCTCAGTCACAGAGAAGGCAGCACCACTAACACCTTCTGACTAGAACCAAGAGGGCCCAGGGGAGGGAGAGGAAACCATTTCACTGGAAGCCCAATGTGAACAAAGTTAGGATTCAGCCCTAACTATTCACTAACAGTGCAAAAGACAAAGACAAAATGTGCACTATCCTGTATTGCAAAAGTCTTAACCACACACCTACAATTATTTTTGGTAAAATCTCCCATTGACTATGCATGATTTACGTAAAAGTCAGCAATTTTCAAGATAGGATTTAGCCCTAACAATGCAAAACAGTGAGAGGGAGAGGAAGGCTTGCTTTGTTGACTGTAAACACCCCTCTTGATATCTCCGTTTCTGCTGAGTCAGGGACACACACATGCACACACGTGCCTAGAGGACAGATGGCTTAATAGCCTGCTGACAGGATGTCAGTTCTCCTGACTCATGGTTCAGAGAGGGCTATCTACTGGAATGTACTGACATATTCACCCACAGAGAGACAGACCTACTGATCGTTTTCTCCATGCCTGGACACCTGATACTACTGTATATTAGGGCTGGGCCATATGACGATATATATCGTGTGACGATAGAAAAACGTCTATTGTTTCATATTATGCTCTATCGTTTATTTCCTTGTGTCGCAAATCGTACTCTTTACGGCAGTATTTTTCCGCAATTGGACGAGACTTTGCGTTCTTCCACATGTGCCGTGTGGAAGGAAATTTGCAACACAAACAAAACATGGAAGAGAGTGAACGTGACACAGAGCAAAGAAACACG
Source organism: Hucho hucho (assembly GCA_003317085.1). NCBI lineage: Eukaryota > Metazoa > Chordata > Actinopteri > Salmoniformes > Salmonidae > Hucho > Hucho hucho. Next base: position 61,018 of record QNTS01004949.1, read on the forward strand.
GAGCTCGTACCTAAAAGAGGTGCAACGTCAGTCGCGTGGACGTGGTTTGGGTATGAAAAAAAAGTCTGACACAGACCAGAAAACCGTCCACTGCAAAATATCCCGGTCCCGACAACAGGCTCAAACACCACTAACCTCTTTTACCACCTACGCAAGAATCATGTGAAACAGTGTGGAGAGAGTCTACGGATGAGACCCAGAAAAGTACAGTCGAATGCTCAAAACAAACCCCCGACTCAGACGTTGCAAGAGGCTTTTGCACACGGCACACCAGATGGCAAAGAATTTTTATTTTATTTTACCAGGTAAGTTGACTACAGCAACGACCTGGGGAATAGTTACAGGGGAGAGGAGGGGGATGAATGAGCCAATTGTAAGCTGGGGATGATTAGGTGACCTTGATGGTATGAGGGACAGCTTGGGAATTTAGCCAGGACACCAGGGTTAACACCCATACTCTTACGATAAGTGCCATGGGATCTTTAATGACTTCAGAGAGTCAGGACACCCATTTAACATCCCATCTGAAAGGCGGCACACTACACAGGGCAATGTCCCCAATCACTGCCCTGGGACATTGGGATATTTTTTTTTTAAACCTGAGGAAAGAGTGCCTTACTGGCCCTCCAACACCACTTCCAGCAGCATCTGGTCTCCCATCCAGGTACTGACCAGGACCAACCCTGCTTAACTTCAGAAGCAAGCCAGCAGTGGGAAGCAGGAATCACGAAGATGGAAGGAGATAACAGCTGCCATTACAACTTACATCTGCAAAGACGGCCCCAATTTACACGGTCGACAAACAGGGGTTTCGTGAGTTGGTGCTAACACTCGACCCAAGATACCAAATGCAAATTGATATGTGACATATTAATGCCAAAATAACATGCAAAACAGGCAAGCACCCAAATATATATATATATATTTTAGGCCTATATTTATTTTGTTTGTAACTATAGTTGAAGTGTTTTCTATTTACCTTTTCAGATTTTATACATTCATATTTTATATTTTGTTACATGCTTAATTGAAAATGTGCACAAGTTCTAAATAAAATAAATAATCAAATATGAATAAGTATCTTTTTATTTGTTGAGTATAATTCAAAATGTACTAAGAAATAAGCCTTTACATGTGGTAATTTTATATAAACTATTTATTCATTGAATTTACAGAAAATGTGCTATATCGTGATATGTATCGTTATCGGGATATGAAATGACCTATATCGGGATATGAGATTTTGGCCATATCTCCAAGCCCTACTGTATATGTTCAAGGAGGAATAGAACATAGAATATATTGGGGTAAAGTATGGATGTTTGAATCTATGAAGATGTATTTTCTCATATTGTATTCCCTTCTGAAAATAACCAGTTTAATGTTTGCACTTGATTACACAGTACAGTCGTGGACAAAAGTTTTGAGAATTACACAAATATTAATTTTCACCAAGTCTGCTGCCTCAGTTTGTATGATGGTAATTTGCATATACTCCAGAATGTCATAAAGAGTGATCTGATGAATTGCAATTAATTGCAAAGTCCCTCTTTGCCATGCAAATGAACTGAATCCCCAAAAAACATTTCCACTGCATTTCAGCCCTGCCACAAAAGGACCAGCTGACATCATGTCAGTAATTCTCTCGTTAACACAGGTGTGAGTGTTGACGAGGACAAGGCTGGAGATCACTCTGTCATGCTGATTGAGTTTGAATAACAGACTGGAAGCTTCAAAAGGAGGGTGGTGCTTGGAATCATTGTTCTTCCTCGGTCAAACATGGTTACCTGCAAGAAAACACGTGCCGTCATCATTGCTTTGCACAAAAAGGGCTTCACAGGCAAGGATATTGCTGTCAGTAAGATTGCATCTAAATCAACCATTTATCGGATCATCAAGAACTTCAAGGAGAGCGGTTCAATTGTTGTGAAGAAGGCTTCAGGGCGCCTAAGAAAGTCCAGCAAGCGCCAGGACCGTCTCCTAAAGTTGATTCACCTGCGGGATCGGGGCACCACCAGTACAGAGCTTGCTCAGGAATGGCAGCAGGCAGGTGTGAGTGCATCTGCATGCACAGTGAGGCGAAGACTTTTGGAGGATGGCCTGGTGTCAAGAAGGGAAACAAAGAAGCCACTGCTCTCCAGACCCTGGACATGAACTGGGAACCCCGATCAGAGACTATGTCCTCAGGCACCCCGTAGTGCCGGAAGACGTGTGTGAACAGGGCCTCCGCAGTCTGTAGGGCCGTAGGGAGACCGGCAAAGGGAGGAGACGGCAGGACTTAGAAAAACGATCCACAACAACCAGGATCGTGGTGTTGCCCTGTGAGGGAGGAAGATCAGTCAGGAAGTCCACCGACAGGTGCGACCACGGTCCTTGTCGAATGGGTAGGGTTTGTAACTTCCCTCTGGGCAGGTGGCTAGGAGCCTTGCACTGGGCGCACACCGAGCAGGTGGAAACATAAACCCTCACGTCCTTGGCCAAGGTGGACCACTAGTACTTCCCACTAAGACAGCGCACTGTCCGACAGATGCCAGGATGACCAGAGGAGGGTGACGTGTGGGCCCAATAGATCAACCGGTCGCGGACAGCAGACGGAGCGCACAGACGCCCAGCTGGACACTGAGAGGGAGTGGGCTCTGTACGTAACGCCCGCTCGATGTCCGCGTCCAGCTCCCATACTACCGGTGCCACCAGGCAAGAGTCCGGGAGTATGGGAGTGTGATCCATGGACCGCTCCTCTGTGTCATACATCCGGGACAGTGCGTCTGCCTTAGCGTTCTGGCAACCTGGTCGGTAGGACAGGGTGAAAACAAAACGGGTAAAGAACATGGCCCACCTGTACTCCAGATTGCGGTGGTCAGTCCAGATGAGAAAAGGGTGTTTCGCCCCCTCAAGTCAATGTCTCCACACCTTCAGAGCCTCGACGTCAGCCAACAGCTCCCGGTCCCCCACATCATAGTTTCGCTGGCGTACCCGAGCCCTGAGAGAGCACGGCTCCTATCCCAGCCTCGTACGCGTCCACCTCCACTATGAACGCCAAAGAGGGATCCGGATGAGCCAGTATGGAAGCTGAGGTAAACAGAGCCTTCAGGTGACCAAAAGCCCTGTCCGCCTCAGCCGACCACAGCAGTCGCACCGGTCCCCCCTTTAGCAGTGAGGTAATGGGAGCCGCTACCTGACCAAAGCCCCGGATAAACCTCCGGTAGTAGTTGGCAAACCCTAGGAACCACTGCACTTCCTTTACCGTGGTGGGAGTCGGCCAATTACGCACGGCTGAAATGCGGTCACTCTCCATCTCCAACCCTGACCTGGAAATGCGGTACTCTAGGAAGGAGACGGACTGTTGGAAGAACAGACATTTCTCAGCCTTGACGTACGTCCTCGCGCAGACTGCACCGGTAGTGATCGATCAGGGCCCTGTCGTTCCATCCCGCGCTGGCGGCCAGGGTCCGGAAGTCCAAAGCGAAATCCTGCACGCTCCTCGTCCCCTGCCTCGACCCTCAGGCGGGTGGTCGAAAACTGCCTGAAAGCGGCGGGTGAACTATGCGTAATGGTCCAACGCCGCGTCTCCTTCACTCCATACGGCGTTGGCCCACTCCAGGGCTTTGCCTGATAGGCAGGAGACGAGGGCGGACACGCTCTCACGTCCCGAAGGAGCCGGGTGGACGGTCGCCAGGTAGAGTTCCAGCTGGAGTAGGAACCCCTGGCATCCGGCAGCCGTCCCATCATACTCCCTCAGGAGCGCGAGCCGAATCCCACTGGGACCGGGTGAAGGAGGGGTGGACAGTGGGGCCTGCTGTAGTGGAGCTGGTGGAGGCGCTGGAAGACCTCCTTCTCTCTCCCATCTATCTATCGTCTGCAGCACGCGATCCATGGCGGTGCCCAGACGTTGCAACATGGCTGCGTGCTGCTGGACGCGCTCCTCTACCGCCACAGGGAGGGCGTCTGCTCCTGCTGACTCCATTTGTTGGTTGAGTGTTTCTGTAAAGCGTCTGTGTGTAGCTGGTGTAGAGGAGTCAGGCGCAGGACAGCAGATATGAATAAATGTAGAAATTTTACTCAAAAATAAATCACAATACACGTCAACATAAAGCCAAGCCCAAAATAACGGACCGCAATACAATAAACAAACACTCACAAACAAACATGGGGGAACAGAGGGTTAAATAATGAACAAGTAATTGTGGGATTGAAACCAGGTGTGTAAAACAAGGAAAATGAAAAGTGGATCGGCGATGGATAGAAAACCGGTGACGTCAACCGCTGAACGCAGCCCGAACAAGGAGCGTGACTGACTTAGGCGGAAGTCGTGACAGTAGTTATACTTCAGTATTCCATAGTAACATCTGACAAAAATATCTAAAGACACTGAAGCAGCAAACTTTGTGAAAATTAATATTTGTGTCATTCTCAAAACTTTTGGCCACGACTGTACATACCTGACTAACATACTTAAAAACTTCTTAGGGAGCGGTGGGGCGCTAGCGCACTACCAGGTGAAATGCAAGGCGCCAAATTCAAAATCCAAAAGTTGAATTATTAAACATGCACCAATATACAAGTGTTTCATAGTCATCAAAAGCTCTGCTTCTTGGCAATTTCAAAAAGGCTTTACGGCGAAAGCACCACATTTGATTGTTTGAGGGTAGCACCTAACATATTTTTCCATTACCATGAATTCATAAGCTATCACGGTTACACATAACACATTTCACAGCGAAAACAAATCAATTACCTTTTGAAGAACTTCTGCTGAGGGCTTCCCAAGTGTCCAACGAAGACAATCCATGGTTCTTTTGTTAGAAAAAGTAATGTATTATATCCATAAATCTCCATTTGGTTGGCGCGTTATAATCAGAAAATAGAGCGTTGACTCCTCCATTGAAACGTGAAGAGAACTCGTTCAACTTATACCTATAAACTTGTCCAAAAACAATCAAACATCATTGTAAATGTATCCTTAGGAACACTTTTATGTATAAATAGTATAATATTTCAACCGGAATATAAACTGGGCGATAAGAAAGGAAAAAAAAACACAGAGCGTGCCTGCCGGGAGCGCGCATTTTCTTGTAAGGACATCTGTGGGGACACTTCCTTATTCCTCTTCTTCTCTGCTCTGAAAGCATCTAAAAAGAATCAGAACACTTTCTCGAGACTGTTGACATCCAGAGGAAGCGATAGGTACTGCATTCATATGCCCTTATAAGGGCATTTTCATAAGGGAGGGGCTCTAATTGAGGCAATGTGTCAAAACCACTTTTTCCAGGACAGAAATTCCTCGGGGTTTCGCCTGCCATATCCGTTCTGTTTTACTCACAGACAAAATGTTAACACTTTTAGAAAATTCAGAGTGTTTCCTATCCAATGGTACTAAATATGTGCATATCCTATTTTCTGGGCCTGAATGGGAGGCATTTTACTTTGGGCATGCCAGGGTCTCCAAAACGGTCACTGCTCCCAAAGAAGTTAAACATTATGCAAACAATGGAAGCATAAAGTCTCTCAATTTCAATTCAATTAAATTAAATTTGCTTTATTGGCATGACGTAACAATGTACATAATTGCCAAAGCTTACTTTGGATATTTATAACATTAAGATAATAAGAATCAAAATTGTCAACGGGAAAACAGTAACAACACTAACCAAGGATCAAAATAACCATACATTGAATAAGCATACAATAGAGGACATGTGCAGGTTGATTGGTCTGTCAGACACTGTCCCTCATCTTATAGCAGGCAGCAATGTAGAGCCCTGCCAACCCACCTCTCTCTTCTCATGCCCCCACCTCTCTTTCCTCATGCCCCACCTCTCTCTCCCTCTCTCCTCATGCCCCACCTCTCTCTTCTCATGCCCCACCTCTCTTTCCTCATGCCCCACCTCTCTCTCTCAATTTGACAACACTACAGAGCCGTGGCATTTCAGAACAATTACATAATTACCCCGCCGCCCACTGCCGCACTCCCGACACATTCTGCCATCCCCACCAATACAAAGACAAGGCCACGTGTTAAAGGAACTCATTCAGATTAAACGTTTCCTGAGGTTTACGTGCCCATTCTCTGACAGCCAGGTCGGGGAGAAAGGTAACCTTTATAGGATTAGTCAAGAAACTGCATTACCTGTACCTAGTTTATCATCTTATCTCACCTAACAGACACCACACACACGCACGGAAGCATGCACACACACATAAACATACACAACATGCACACACACGACAACATTCCCATTGACTTAGGATCTTATTGATGTACTAGAAGTATACACACACTGGTTGAATCAACATTGTTTCCACGCCATTGAAATGAAATGATGCAGAACCAACTTGGAATAGATGTTGAATTGACGACTGCCCAGTGGGATATGACATAGGGATCCCACGCAAAGCTGTCTGGGTGACAGTCAAGGCTGCCAAATGAATGGGCAGTGAGAACACATTCAGATGGCCACATGTGTCCAACACAGGTCCTCATCAACAGCATGTATTCCAAATATGTTTCAGATATATTTTCAATATATGCCACTGGAATAATTGCTAGCTATGCTGATGCATAATACACCCACTGTTCTGCAGCAGAAGACACGCATGACCTGACATAAACTGCTGTTTATAGCCTATCAAACACTGCACATTCTGGCCACTTTACAACGCCTAAATAACGACTTTGTGAAAATGAGCTGTTGTTGTGTTTATGTCCATAGCCTATTTCAGTCTCCATTGTATCATATGAATATAACTATAGTCTCACTATGCAGGCATTACCATAATGCCTGACAATTGCTTCACAAAAACAAGCTATGCTAATCACAATCCAGGCAGAGATGATCTGGGTGCAACTACCCGTTGATAAGAAATTATAGACCACAGAAATATAAAGAATATCATATTGATAGATAGCCTAAAATTCACAAACATATTCATACATACATTATTGACGACTAATTGTCACTTCAGGAAATTGCAGTCATACAAACACCTTCCGTTGTGTAGGTAAAGCTGTTTCTCTTATTCCAATTCACTATTCCATTGTAATAGCGAACAGAACCTTTCCCGACATTTGATCTCCGGCGTGGCGGTGTGTTAAAGCGCTGAGATGAGAATCCTGTCACTGAAGAGAGAGAAAAACACCCTACACTCACTCCGCTGGTGACATATCACGGAGTAAACCCTCACCAGGACCAATGAGAGACCAGACCACCCATAACAGTCAGAAGAGCACAACTGCAGCCCGCAATTCGGGGTGTTCCTGCATGTGGGCTTTCCTGCATCTGCAGGAACCCCTCTTTATATTTCTATTGTCGATCTTTAAACTATGACTCCAGTACATAGGCGGAAGGCATAGTGGAGCGCCCCCCTTCGCCCCCGCCTGACGGGCACTGTTTTCCCGCAGTTCTGTTTACGATGGTGAGGGCAGGTGTTCGGCAGGCGGGAGCGAAGCACACTGTCTACCGGTGTCAATCTCACGACCTAGTTTAGAAGACTCTGGTATAGGCCCCTATCTGTGTTTGCAAACATTGCCACACGAGGGCGATGCGGGCAAATTGGTGACAGAACAAGGTGGAGTTGTTATTGAACTCCAGCAAAAAACAGCCTCTGTTTACATGCTGCTTATGAACGCATTTCACACTACTTTTGTATTATAATTCGATTTTAAGGCTTGTATGAATGTCCTGCTTAATGTTTGTGTCATCATCGCAAATCAACTGCATTATACGTAAAAATAAAAATAAAAAACACTTCAAATTCAACCAGTAAAATGGCTCTTTGGCTTGCTTTTGCTACAGCCTATAGTAGGCGGTGTCGATACAACTCAGATAATACTTTATGCAGAAATGCCCCGACTTGCGGGCTGCAGTTGCACACTATCAATAGCAGTAGCAGCCCACTAGCTGGTTACAAAGTAAAACATTTACTGACCAGTGTTGCTTTTAAAGCTGCAATATGTACATTTTTGGAAGACCCACCCAACCAAATGCACATCGAAATATGAGTTATGGATCTGTCACTCATTGAAAGCAAGTCTAAGAAGCGACACATCTGTTCTATGTGCAATATTTCTATGTTTTTGCATCTTTTACTTTCAGTTTTGTACACCAGCTTCAAACAGCTGAAAATACAATATTTTTGGTATTGCAAATATATTTCACATCAGTTTAGATGGTACAATGATCTTCATTGCTTGTTTTGTCACATAAACTGAAATTAGGCAAACTATTAGAATGTTAGCAAACAGGAAATGCCAGTCCGATTTCTCCATAGTGCACCTTTAAAGCTCAAAACAGTAACCTGTGTAGGCTTTAATTTCTTCATTTATAACGGTAAATTCACATATTTTCAGAATGGTAGAAATGTGGTGATGGGGAGTCTCATAGACTAGAAATAACATAGTAAATTAAAATCTGAGACGTTCAAATTAGAATGATACACTATGTTACATTTGATATGGTTACATAAGACAGGTTACTTAAAAGTCCTGCACAGTCATCCCTTTTCCCATGTAAAAATAGCCTTTGAATGACCAAAACATCATCTATAACATTTTTACTCTATTAAAATGCTCAGAATTTAAGAAATTGTACCTTCTCTCATCTCTAACTATCAGAAATCCTGAAAGAACAGACCCAGTGGGACAGGGAGCTTATATTCATGAGCTCACCTTGACTGACAGCTCTTTTAAACACCCTTGTGGTCTTTCCCGGGTAATAAGGTAAACAATGGTCACATGTCATTGATGACCAGGTAAACAATGGGCCACATGTCATTCCGAGCCTAAATAGTATACTTCACCCCACTTTCTCTGCAAAATGCTCTTATGGTCAACAGAGCTGATCATGGACTGCTGGATATCAGACAAACTGCAGCAATACACAACTGTATTCCTATTGTTTTGTAACTAATTACAGAATACACTTCACTGATACACTTCTTCAGAAGAATTAGTCATGCCTGATTGACCTTAGAAGCTTAGACATAAGAGAATGTACATTAAAATAAGTGTAAAATGTATTGGTGCTTCTGCATTAGCATTATACATGACAAACATGTTCAGAATTGTATGTATTATTCAGACATTTATTTGATCATTTACAATAGGCCAGCATAGCCGAAATATTGATCAACATTAACACTCATGAGAAATAAAGGTGAGAAATAATGGCAAGACATAATTTAACATAAAACAAATAATTAGAGCCATGAGCCTTATATAGGCACCCGTCCGTCCTACAGTGTGCAGCACACCATTGATTCGTACAATTGTAACACATCTTCCCGTCCAAATGCTTGAAAAATAAATAAATAATAACAAATTGTGATATCATATGACGTAAAAGTGAATTACTTAGGCTTTAGGAAATGACACAACCTACATCAACTGTAAGACAACAACCCACACAATGGAATGGAAGAATATGATTTTTAGGTGTCACGTCCTGGCCACCTTCTGGCTCATCTAGGGTGTTTTGGTCAGGACGTGATCAGGAGGGTGTTGTTCTATGTTTTATTTTCTATGTTTGGGTTTTTGATGGTTCCCAATTAGAGGCAGCTGTTTGTCGTTACCTCTAATTGGGGACCATATTTAAGTTAGTTCATTTTCCCCACTTGCTTTGTGGGTCATTGTTTGTATTGTGTATGTGATGCTGCGCTACACAGTTGTTGTTGTTGTTGTTGTTGTTGTTGTCGTCGTCGTCGTCGTCGTCGTCGTCGTCGTCGTCGTCGTCGTCGTCGTCGTCGTCGTCGTCGTCGTCGTCGTCGTCGTCGTCGTCGTCGTCGTCGTCAGAGCGTTGCTTATTGTTTTGTTGTTTGTAAGTTTCACCTAATTAAAAGATGTGGAACGGAACTCGCGCTGCACGTTGGTCTGCTCATTCAAAAGATCTTGATAGAATAACCCACCATGAAAGGACCAAGCAGCGCGCCCCGCAGCAAGATAAAACATTCTGGACCTGGGAGGAGGTAATGGGTCGCGATGAGACCCTTCCTTGGCGGGAGCAGCCAAGGCAAAGGGAGCACCACCAAGGACCAAGCAGTGCGCCCCGCAGCAGGATAAAACATTCTGGACCTGGGAAGAGGTGATGGGCCGAAGCGGTACCCTTCCTTGGTGGGAGTCGCCAAGGAGAGAGGAAGGACAGCGCAAACGCCGGGTTCCGAGGCCACAACAGCCCCAATAATTTTTTGGGGGGGGGCACATGGTGCCCGGCTCCACGCATCAGGTCCCCTGTGCGCCTTCAGAGCTCGGCACGGCCTGTTCCTGCTCCAAGCACCAGGTCCCCTGGGCGCCTTCAGAGCCCGGCAAGTCCTGTTCCTGCTCCACGCATCAGGTCCCCTGTGCGCCTTCAGAGCCCGCAGCAGGAAAAAACGTTCTGGACCTGTGAGGAGATCAAGGCAGAATGGGAGGCCCGGCCTTGGCGGGAGTTCCTGGGGGGTTCGCGGCCACAGCAGCCCCAAGATTTTTTTTGGGGGGGGCACATGGTGCCGGCTCCACGTCCCCTGTGTGCCTGCAGAGCCTGGCACGACCTGTTCCTGCTCCACTCACCAGGTCCCCTGTGCACCTTCAGAGCCCGGCACGACCTATTCCTGCTCCACGGACCAGGTCCCCTGTGCGCCTTCAGAGCCCGGCACGACCTGTTCCTGCTCCACGCACCAGGTTCCCTGTGCGCCTTCAGAGCCTGGCACGTCCTGTTCCTGCTCCACGCATCAGGTCCCCTGTGCGCCTTCAGAGCCCGGCATGGCCTGTTCCTGCTCCACGCATCAGGTCTTCTGTGCGCCTTCAGAGCCCGGCACGGCCTGTTCCTGCTCCATGCACCAGGTCCCCTGGGCGCCTTCAGAGCCCGGCATGTCCTGTTCCTGCTCCACGCATTAGGTCCCCTGTGCACCTTCAGAGCCCGGCACGTCCCGTTCCTGCTCCACGCATCAGGTCCCGTGCGCCTTCAGAGCCCGGCACGTCCCGTTCCTGCTCCACGCATCAGGGGTCCTGTGCGCCTTCAGAGCCCGGCACATCCCGTTCCTGCTCCAAGCATCAGGTCCCCTGTGCTCCTTCAGAGCCCGGCACGTCCTGTTCCTGCTCCACGCATCAGGTCCCCTGTGTGCCTTCAGAGCCCTGCACGTCCTGCTCCACGCATCAGATCCCCTGTGTGCCTTCAGAGCCCGGCACATCCTGTTCCTGCTCCACGCATCAGGTCCCCTGTGCGCCTTCAGAGCCCGGCACGTCCTGTTCCTGCTCCACGCATCAGGTCCCCTGTGCGCCTTCGGAGCCCAGCACGTCCTGTTCCTGCTCTACGCACCAGCCCTACTGTGTGTCTCCCGAGTCCGATGACTCCTGTTCCGGCTTCACGCCCCGGGCCCCTGGTGCGTCTTCTTGGGCCGGCACGAGAAGTGTATTGTGTATGTGCTGCTGCGCTACACAGTTGTCAGATCTTTGCTTATTGTTTTGTTGTTTGTAAGTTTCACCTAATTAAAAGATGTGGAACGGAACTCGCGCTGCACGTTGGTCTGCTCATTCAAGCGATCTTGACATTAGGGGTAAATTACAAGTACTATTCACACCCCAACTCCTTTTATGAACAAAATTAATTTGTGTCAGCTGTGTGCTGGCAGTTCCTAGACTAAATGTAGGATCCTTAGGGATGGAAGAACAAAAACCATATAGTGACTATCAGGTGTGTTACAGAAATTATACCGTTCACAACAGTGGAGGCTGCTGATGGGAGGATGGCTCATAATAATGGCTGGAACGGAGCAAATGGAATGGCATCAAGCACATGGAAACCATTTGTTTGATGTATTTGATACAATTCTACTAATTCCGTTCCAGTCATTACCACAAGCCCATCCTCCCCAATTAAGGTGCCACCAACCTCCTGTGGTTCCCAAGTCTATCAGCTACAGTCATTTGTCATACTTGGGTCAACCTACTATGAACTGGTTTCATCCAAATATCATCCAATTTGATGAAAAACATGATTTTCCCTGTCGGGGCCTTTAAGTCAAAAACAGAAGTAGGGTGGTTGGTCAGGGTGGATGGGTAGACGTATAACGCCGCAAACATCTAGCAACCCAAAGGTTGTGCGTTCAAATCTCATCATGGACAACTTTAGCATTTGAACTAATTAGCTACTTTGCAACTAATTAGCATGTTAGCTAACCTTTCCCCTAACCTTTAACTCCTAACCCTTTAACCTAACTCCTAACCTAGCTAATGTTAGCCACCTAGCTAACGCTAACAACAACAAATCGGAATTCGTAACTTATTGTATGAATTGTAATTCATAACATATCTAATGAAATGTATGATGGGCCGCCACTAATTAATAGATACGAAACAAAACATATGATAATAAATGAAGTGTCACGGATTTACATTTACTATGTTTCTTCTACCCCTGTCAGCAGTGAAATTATATAATCACAAACACACACACACTCTCTCTCTCTCTCTTGGCATACCCCACATTGATTTCACACACAGATTGATTTCTGCACATCCTGTCCGAATTCAGAAAGCTGTTTGTTATTGCTCAACAATTCCAAGAACAGCCCCAGAATTCCATTCATTATGACATTACAGAACGTTTTCCACCCATTGCGTCCTGGAGTCACCCTGTGCGTCGTGAGGGCTGGGCTGCCAGAGGGAAATATAGAAAGCAGCAGAGTGAGAACAGTATCTGTTGCAGCATGTGACCGCTGTTACAGAAGTAGTAGCAGAGGCCACTGTAGGAATGTCGTTTCTCCAGGAATTGGGGCCCAATGTAAACAGATAACTCAGAGGAGGACTGTGTGTGTGCCCCTCTTGCCAAATGCGTCCCTGTCTGTACAGACGTTCTGGGCACAGACACACGCACACACGCACACACACTTACACACAGACACACACACACCCAGCCTCTTGACTCCTGATTTCGTAACAGTCTGTATTTATTTCATTCACCTTGGTACATAAGCGGCCCACGGGACACGGCCTGGAACAGACAGTAATACTCATGTTCAGTGTTTCTAGGAACTATTAGAATGTTCAGTGATGGTCCTGTGTGGCTCAGTTGGTAGAGCATGGAGCTCAGGTGGTAGAGCATGGTGCTCAGGTGGTAGAGCATGGAGCTCAGGTGGTAGAGCATGGTGCTCAGGTGGTAGAGCATGGAGCTCAGGTGGTAGAGCATGGTGCTCAGGTGGTAGAGCATGGAGCTCAGGTGGTAGAGCATGGTGCTCAGGTGGTAGAGCATGGAGCTCAGGTGGTAGAGCATGGTGCTCAGGTGGTAGAGCATGGTGCTTGCAATGCCAGATTCCCACTGGGGACCAGTACGAAAATGTATGCACTCACTACACACGCACACACGCACACACACCACTAATCCTGTTAAATAATGCCATTGGGTGGATTCACCTTTAAGAGACTTTGTCATAAAGTAGCCTTTACCTACGTGAGTCCCTATCTCCCTGACCTGTTATCTGTCCCACTGAATATAGTGTAAGGCTGTGACGTGTGTGACGTGTGTTCTTCTGAAAGAACAGGCAGTGTCCTCAGACACATAACATAGGCTAGGCTGATTTGTTCAGTGACCTCCATATACAGTCCATATAGATCCACAAGGTATACATTTCTTTGCCTGGCTGTAGGGTATTACAAGGGGGGTCGATGGTGGGTTCCCCTGATGTTAATATGACATAACAGGCTGCCTGGGCAGACAGAGACCTTGAATAACACTCCAGGCCCAGACCATGTGCGCTGCAGCCATATAATGAGATTTAAACCCCATGTAGAAAGAACAGGTGCCTTTGTAACAGAGGTGGTTGTGGGCACCAAGCTCACGTCATCAAATCAAATCAAATGTTATTTGTCACGTACACATGGTTAGCAGATGTCAATGCGAGGGTAGCGAAATGCTTGTGCTTCTAGTTCCGACAGTGCAGTAATGTCTAACAAGTAATCTAACAATTCCCCAACAACTACCTCATACACAAATCTAAAGGGGTGAATGAGAATGTGTACATGTAAGTATATGGATGAGCGATGGCCAAGCGACATAGGCAAGGTGCAATAGATGATATAAAATACAGTATATACATGTGATATGAGTAATGTAAGATGTGTAAACATTATTAAAGTGACCTTATATAGAGTGGCTTTGTATAAAGTGACTAGTGATCCATTTCTAAAAGTGGCCAGTGATTGGCTCTCAATGCAGGCAGCAGCCTCTCAGTTAATGATTGCTGTTTAGCAGTCTGATGGCCTTGAGATAGAAGCTGTTTTTCAAGTCTCTCGGTCCCAGCTTTGATGCACCTGTACTGACCTCGCCTTCTGCATGGTAGCGGGGTGAACAGGCAGTGGCTCAGGTGGTTGATGTCCTTGAAGATTTTTTTGGCCTTCCTATGGCATCGCGTGCTGTAGGTGTCCAGGAGGGTGGGAAGTTTGCCCCCGGTAATGCGTTGGGCAGACTGCACCACCCTCTGGAGAGCTTTGTGTTTGTGGGCGGTTCAGTTGCCGTACCAGGCGGTGATAAAGCCTGACAGGATGCTCTCAATTGTGCATCTGTAAAAGTTTGTGAGGGTTTTAGGTGTTAAGCCAAATTTCTTTAGCTTCCTGAGGTTGAAGAGGCACTGTTGCGCCTTCTTCACCACACTGTCTGTGTGGGTGGACCTATTCAGTTTGGCAGTGATGTGTACGCAGAGGAACTGCGTCTCATCGGCTGTCTCATCGTTGTTGGTAATCAAGCCAACTACTGCAGTGTCGTCTGCAAACTTGATGATTGAGTTGGAGGCGTGCTTGGCCACGCAGTCATGGGTGAATAGGGAGTACAGGAGGGGGCGGAGCATGCACCCTTGTGGGGCCCCAGTGTTGAGGATCAGCGAAGAGGAGGTGTTGTTTCCTACCTTCACCACCTGGAGGCGACCCGTCAGGAAGTCCAGGACCCAGTTGCACAAGGTGGGGTTCAGACCCAGGGCCTCGAGCTTGATGATGAGCTTGGAGGGTACTATGGTGTTGAATGCTGAGCTGTAGTCAATAAACAGCATTCTTACATAGGTATTCATTTTGTCCAGATGGGATAGGGCATGTGTCACATTGCCTGAATCCTGAGGACTGATTCACACTATAGGGCCAAACTGGGCCGAGCCGAGGTGAACTGGGCTGGCCTGGTTACGCATCCACCATAGTTGCTGGAACCATGCTGGAAAGAAGATATTTGAGCCAGTATGGTATGCGTCAGGTTGGCCAATTGTATGAATGGGGTCTCATACTGGCATTTGCTCCCCCAGCTAAAGACTTTGGCACAGCGGGCTACCACAATCTTGTGACACACAGATGACTTGGGTTCATACCCAGAGTCACACTTTCAGTACCATCAGTATAGGGAAAGGGGATACCTAGTCAGTTGCACAACTGAATGCATTCAACCGAAATGTGTCTTCTGCATTTAACACAACCCTCTGAAACAAATAGGTGCGGGGGGACTGCCTTAATCGACATCGTCCACGTCATCGGCACCCGTATTCTTATTTGTGGCCAAGGAATCCTTTTGAGTGCACAGTTCAATCTGAGACGTTCCCACAGCCCCCCTCTCTCCTCCCTCATCCCACTCTCTCCCTCTCTCTCTGCCTCTCCCTCGCTTTCTCAGAATCATATACTGCCGGCCACTGGCTGTCATTCAGACGGATATTCAGCAACATAAGTCTGTCTAGACTCAGGTTATAGTAGTAGTCTATCTCAGATAGTGACATACTCAGAAAGAGTATGGTTGATTAACAATATGTCTGTCTGTCCATGATATGATGGAGAGAGATGAGAGAGAGAGAGAGAAACAGAAAGAGACCGAGTGAGTGACTGAAGACAGACAGACAGGCAGACATACACAGACAGGCAGACATACACAGACAGGCAGACAGATACAGACGGACAGACAGGCAGACAGACAAGCAGGTGGACAGACAGACAGGCCACCGTACCCAGGACCAGTTGGGACTGGCGTTGTTGTAGAATTTTTCCAGATGTTCCTCTGGGGTCATGATTCCATGACACGACCCGATCCCCACTCAGGTATACGATCCGAAAGGTGTGTTTCTGTGTTAAAAACTGGGTGGTCCGACTGAAGTGTGTGTGTTAGATACTTGGTGATCCGACGCTCAGGCGGTATGAGCGTGTTCAGACAGTAGAAGTGTGTTCAGACGGTAGAAGTGTGTTCAGACGGTAGAAACCCAGTTGTCTGACGTATGTGTTCAGACGTTAGTTAAATGAAGGTCAAAGAAAAAAAAGAAAAACTTTTAAAGCACGTAGTGATCCCAGCGATTCTGTGTAAGACTGTAATACTGTGTTCGTTGTCACTTGTCAAACTGTCTATATACTGTTTCTGGAGATGTTGTGGGACTAATTTTACCCAGCGTGTTCTGAGAACCGCGCTCCAAAGCTAAACGTTAGAGGACCCACCAGATCTTATCCCAGCTCCTTTACAAGGCTAGGACAGCACACACACACACACACACACATGCAAGAACACACACACGCACACACACAGGCCCGTCATGTGTAAGACATCTATTGGGGCAGTAACTCCTGGAACTGGTTTGATACCCGACTCTCAGCTCTCTCAGTGACATCATCAGAGCCACTTGGGAGAGAGGTCCACTAAGTTCTGCCCTTTGCTCTACACCCCCTCCTATATCCTACAAGCTCTCAGTCTCATGCCA
Organism: Hucho hucho; assembly: GCA_003317085.1. Classification (NCBI taxonomy): domain Eukaryota; kingdom Metazoa; phylum Chordata; class Actinopteri; order Salmoniformes; family Salmonidae; genus Hucho; species Hucho hucho. Next base: position 77,695 of record QNTS01004949.1, read on the forward strand.
CAATTAGACGTTCATCCATGTTTCTCAAATGTCAAATGTTTAGGGTTAAGTTTAGGCATGAACTCCGTAATACTAAGGTTAGGCATGACCTCAGAATGGTTCAGGTAAGGGTTAAGTTTTGGGATCGGCTTACAATAAAAATCTCAAAAACAGATTTCTATCGCTGGATTCGAACATGCAACTTTTTGCACCAGATGCAGATGTTTAAAACTGAAACCTACTTGGTAACAGCGACAACATCCTCTGACTTGGATGGACGTCAAATATGATCTTGTATCACAGGTGACCTGGCTGCTCAATCCCTCAGTCTATACCCCATAGATCAACGGCTGCTAGACTGGTAGGGCAGCTCAACATGTCCCTCCAACCCAGGATACACAGCTCAGTTGAATGGCCATAGATGTCCCCGTCTGCCCCCTTGGAACCCCTGTCCACTCCCCCCCTCATCCCCCCTCCTGCCCTAGCTAGTACAGAACTGCACCATGTCTCACCACTATCTACTGCAAGGGTACACTACTGTATAGCTACAGTAGGACACAAGACTCTTACATAATGACAGATTCTCTTAGTGATTCGCTAAGAGGAAAGTATATATGAATATGTATATATATATTCATAAAAATGAATCCAACTGACTGGCTGAGAAACACTGCCTGCCTGTGTCTCATCCCGACTCCGGACACGTTCTTCACTATGGGACAGCAGGAGATCGAATTTCAATATTGAAACAATGTTGCAAATGTAGGAGAGACAGACAACAAGGTTTATTCATATCTCTGGTGTTGAAAACTAAATGTTAGTCTAAAAGAAATGTGAGATAATGTCTAAATGCTTTTTGTACTGGAAATAAAGTTTATAAATTGCCTGGCTGGGCTGATGAGACAGTGGATTGCGCAGTCAGATGGAACAGAGTAAATAGGCATTTTAAAGTCATAGATTTAGCCGGTGGCAATTTGTGGAATAGACACTGGCTGGAATGCGGTTTTAACCTATCAGCATTCAGGATTAGACCCACCCATTGTATAATACTGTATAACTACAGTAGGACACAAGACTCTTACATAATGACAGATTCTCTTACTGATTCGCTAAGAGGAAAACTTAGGTGTAAGGTAAAACTGATAGGTGTCAGTAAGGCACATTTCAATTGGACTTGATGTATTGTTCTCATACTGTCCTCAACTTGAGCCCAGTGGCAATAGCTTCCACTGTCAGTTTAAATGTATAGTGTGTGCTGCCCTCTGCTGGCCACAGATAGTGTGGAGTCTCCTATGTGTAGCAAAAATAATACGATGGTGGGGAATAAAGAGGGAGACACCACACCCTAGTGGTGGGAAACGAGCGTTGCAGTGAGAGACGTGTGACAACAGCAGATACTGTAAAATTGATTGAGACTGTTTTCAGAATATGTACATTTATACATTGTAAAACATACAGTATCTATAGAACATGACAACATCAATTCAAGTTTCTCAACATATTGATCATCAGGAGACAACAAACACGGAGCGTCAGAAATGAGAACCACATACACATAGAGTCCTCACGTAACACCTCATAAAGAACATTGGCGTGAAATCACTAAAGAAGACAACTTCTTTTACATAAATAAGTACTTTTTACATGACACAAATATTTAGTCATTGTATATCACAAAAAACGTAAAAAAAAACTACACCTCATTAACTACAATAAGAATGATGGCATACACTGTGGAATGATGACTTGTATCAAATCACAACAGAAAGGTGGAGGGTTGATTGGAGTATTGTAGAAGTGTAGTAAATACTACAGCAATGCTACAGTAAACAGAGCCATACCAGTCGCAGACTCCGTTATATTCACTAGCAGCTACTGTCTCCATGGGTTATTGGCTTTGATCCACCAGAAGAGTACAGACAGTTATTGGCTTTCTGTTTTGAACCTACAGCAAGGTTCAAGATGAGGGGTACGGGTTGACATTCATGGGTTTAGGAGTTAGGGGGGATCATATGTGTTTTCCTGTGAGGAAGAAGAGGGGACGGTCCTCTTTAGCGTTGGCTGTCTGGAACTCGTCACTCAGCCGGAACCTCCACTCATCCTCGAGCTCCAGCCTCACCACCGTCTGTCTCAGAGAGCTGCGGTCAGCACATACCACACACAGAATCGCTCCTGGAGGAGGGAAGAGATAATGCTGTTGAAGAAGTGATGACTGTGTGTGAGTGTGCCTGCATGGGTATGTGTGCGTGTGTGTACCTTTGAGGAAGTGAAAGTTCTTTAGGAATCCTGGTGTGACGAAGGAATCCCAGAAGCAGAGCAGCAGGCCGCTGAACAGCAGCCCTGTAGTACAGATGTTTATGGAGTGAGGTCTGGAACTCACAAAACACACCGTCACCTGGAGAGAGAGAGAGAGGGAGGAAAGGATGGAGGGAGGGAAGGAAGGAAGGAAGGAAGGAAGGAGGGAGGGAGGGAGGGAGGGAAAGAAAGAGAGATGCCCCAATGACTGATCTGACATTGAAACAATCACATATGTATTGTGTGTGTGTGTGTGTGTGTGTACCTCAGGCCCCAGGTTGAGGTAGCAGTCTACTGACAGTATGGGGTGTGTGTAGTTGCACGTGCTAAGGGGGAACAGGCTAGTGTGTTGCAGGTATTTCTCCAGCAGTAGCTGTGCAGGCGTGGCCAGGAATGGATGCTTGCTGTCTGGGGCACAGATATACTGAGACGGCTGGATCGAGGTGGGGACGTCAGTCATCTGAAACCACACATTATATCAACATTACAATGGTCCTAGCATGAATGTTACAACAACATTACAACTGAGACATCACATTACAGAGGGATATGAATCGATCCCTACGGAACACCACATTTGATTTAAAGATGATGTTGTGAGTGTGTGTGTGTGTGTGTGTGTGTGTGTGTGTGTGTGTGTGTGTGTGTGTGTGTGTGTGTGTGTGTGTGTGTGTGTGTGTGTGTGTGTGTGTGTGTGTCTGTGTGTGTGTGTGTGTGTGTGTGTGTAAGACTGTACCTTGTTCTTGATGATGAAGGTGTGGTATCCTCCAATAGAGATCTGTTTCTTCATCACACTGAAGTTGTTGAAACGACAGATGAGCAGACCAGCACTGTGGACTCGCAGGGTGAAATCCACATCATCACACGCAAACCTGAGGAGGAAGAGGAGGAGAGGGGGAAGAGAGGAAGAGAGGAAGAGAGGAGAGAGGGAGAAGAGGAGCGAAGGGAAAGAGAAGAGGCAGAGAGAAAGAGTGAGGGATGGTTCACATAGAAACCATTTCAACCTGCCACCACACTCTTCTTCCAAAACAAATGACTTATCTAAAGTCAAGTGTCTGTCCTCTCTAATCCATTCTGGTTGTACTGGACTATTCTAGCATATTATTCAATTGTATTCTACGGTCTCACCTGTTCTGGTTGTACTGGACTATTCTAGCATATTATTCAATTGTATTCTACGGTCTCACCTGTTCTGGTTGTACTGGACTATTCTAGCATATTATTCAATTGTATTCTACTGTCTCACCTGTTCTGGTTGTACTGGACTATTCTAGCATATTATTCAATTGTATTCTACGGTCTCACCTGTTCTGGTTGTACTGGACTATTCTAGCATATCATTCAATTGTATTCTACTGTCTCACCTGTTCTGGTTGTACTGGACTATTCTAGCATATCATTCAATTATATTCTACTGTCTCACCTGTTCTGGTTGTACTGGACTATTCTAGCATATCATTCAATTATATTCTACTGTCTCACCTGTTCTGGTTGAACTGGACTATTCTAGCATATCATTCAATTATATTCTACTGTCTCACCTGTTCTGGTTGTACTGGACTATTCTAGCATATCATTCAATTATATTCTACTGTCTCACCTGTTCTGGTTGTACTGGATGTCCTGGGTCAGGTCCACGTTTAGAAGCAGGAAGTCGTGGAGGTGTCCTCTAGAGAAAGGCTCCCTGTGACGAGCTCCTCCCCCTGACCCCTGACCCTGACCTGGGGAGTGACTGCTCCACTTCCTGATCCCACAGAGGCCAAACTGTGTGAGGTCAGGACACGCCTCCATGTGCTGCAGAACCTGCTTCAGAGACACACTCCTCTCTACAGGGCCCGATGTACTGGAGGAGAGAGAGAGAGAGAGAGGATTACAGAGCTATGCGAGGACAACAACGAATTGTGTTGTTGTGTGTGTAGCTGAGAATCATTCCTTGTCGTGTGTGTGTGTGTGAGTGTGACTGTATACCTGTGTGAGTCCAGGTCCACAGCGTTCCACATGACGCAGGAGTCGTCAGAGAGGATGATGAAGGGCCAGACGTCAGCTTGCGGCCCTCCTCCCTCCACCCTGCGGCTGCGTTCCAGCTCCAGGTTGTTATAGGACAGCTCCTTGATCAAGAAGTGGGCCGCACCTTGGGGGGAGTTGACAGAGGTCAGAGAGGGAGACATTGTCTCTGTATCTCCTAGTGTACGTTAGTTTGTTTGTTTGTTAGTTTGTGTGGGCGGAGAGGGTGAGAGATAGATGAAGGGAGGGGGAGTGCGAGAGAGATTGAGTGAGTTAGTGAGAAAGAGAGTGGAGCTGGAGGTGGTTATAGCGTACCGATCCCGGCTCCATTGAAGACGGTGGGCAGCACCAGCATAATGTGGTTGGGCCAGTACTTCTTATAGACAGCCATCTCGTACTCCTTGATGACCAGGATGTGGAGGTGGGCCGCCCCGTCCATGGCGTGGTACAGGTTGAACAGGCCGTGCTCATGACGACCTGTTGTTGGGGTGAAGATGGGACTCTTGATACAGTCTGGGTTCTGATGGGGGAACGAGAAACATATACACGTTTGAGTGGGCTCTGCAAAGATTTGATCTTCTCAGGGTTTCTATACTATTGTATTATGCTGACTGTATATGTTAGTGGAGGTTTCAGATATGAAAGTATTATAGGAAATAAATAAATAAATGAATAAAGGGTAAGAGAGGAAACATAGGCTCTTGGGAGCTCCCTGGTGGTCAGATTATGCAGTGCATCCTCATTTCACTGATTGTGGGTTCGAAGAAGGGGTTAGTAGTGTACTGCTATGGTCCGATTCTCTACTCTTCTCCTTGACATGTGTACTTGCTCACTCCCTCTAGCAGATTTAAAGGCACTGGATTGCTGTAATGAGTTAGCACCTTATTTCTTAAACCAGTCCATTTATTTTACTTCCATAAAGGGGAGTGAATGAGTGCACACTTCAGGAAGAAGGGTAGAGAATGGGTATTACGGTTAGTATTAAGGGTAAGGGGCTTAGTTAGATTACCCAATCGGACGTGAGGGGTAGTCTCATGCTCTCTAGCTGGCCTCCTGGTTGGCTGAAGCTGAAGTGGTGTTGTTTAGACTTGGGGATGATGAAGTAGAGCTGGATCTCCTCCCCCAGCAGCAGGTGGGAGAAGGTGAAGGCATGCAGGGTCGACTCATTCATCTACACAAATACAATACACAAATAAAATACATTATCAAACATCTACAGATACCTGTTTGTTAACAAGAAATTTGTGGAGTGGTAGAAAAACGGGTTTTAATGACTCCAACATAAGTGTATGTAAACTTCCGACTTCAACTGTAAGTGTATGTAAACTTCCGGCATCAACTGTATGCACATATAGAATACATTATCATACATCTACACATATAGAATATATAGGATAGATATACATCTACACATCTACAATGCATTCAGAAAGTATTCAGACCCCTTGACTTTTCCCACATTTTCTTACATTACAGCCTTATTCCAAAATTGATTTTAAAAAGTTTTTCCCTCATTAATCTACACACAATACCCCATAATGACAAGGCAAAAACAATACCCCATAATGACAAGGCAAAAACAGGTTTTGACATTTTTACAAAATGTATTAAAAATAAAAAACAGAAACATCTCAAGGATGATCAATGGAAACAGGATGCACCTGAGCTCAATATAGAGTCAATAGCAAATGCTCTGAATTCTTATGTAAATGAGGTATTTTTGTTTTTAAATTGTAATACATTTGCAAGAATATCTACACCTGTTTTTGCCTTGTCATTATGGGGTATTGTTTGTAGATTGCTGAGGATAAATATTTATTGAATCAATTTTACAAATGTGGAAATTTGATACATTTTATAAAAATCAATTTACAACATGTGGAAAAAGTCAAGGGGTCTGAATACTTTGGAAGGCACTGTATGTTTATATTTATAAATGATAATATATTTAGAATACATGATCATGTCCCAGAGAGATACAACATATTAAAGACCAACTAAGCACTGATTAGTACAGCTAATAATAAACAGTGTGTGTTTGAAACCGTGTGTGTGTGTGTGTGTGTTTGAGACTGTGTGTTTGTGTGTGTGTTTGAGACCGTGTGTTAGTGTTTATAACCGTGTGTGTGTGTGTTTGAGACCGTGTGTTTGTGTTTAAAACCGTGTGTGTGTGTTTGTGTTTGAGACTGTGTGTGTGTGTTTGAGACTGTGTGTGTGTGTTTGAAACCATGTGTGTGTGTTTGAGACCGTGTGTTTGTGTGTGTGTTTGAGACCGTGTTAGTGTTTATAACCGTGTGTGTGTGTGTTTGAGACCGTGTGTTTGTGTTTAAAACCGTGTGTGTGTGTTTGTGTTTGAGACTGTGTGTGTGTGTTTGAGACTGTGTGTGTGTGTTTGAAACCATGTGTGTGTGTTTGAGACCGTGTGTTTGTGTGTGTGTTTGAGACCGCGTGTTTGTGTTTGAGACCGTGTGTTTGTGTTTGAGACTGTGTGTGTGTGTTCTCTGCTCACCTGGTATCCGGGGTTGAAACCCGTGTACTGGTGACACTGTTCACAGTGGTGGTAGGTGTTGTAGGCTGCGTATTTGGACAGTTTGATTTTGGCCGTACGCCTCCGCAGATACACGTCCTCCTGACGTCTGTGGTTTCCTGGAGGGGAGGGCAGAGGCTGGGGGTTAGTTGACCAGGAGAACACCAGTCAACAACCATGGAATAACCATAGAGCATCTGAGAACCAGAACCACATACTGTACACAGCTACAGAGTTTAGCCAATCATTGGTTATCTAGTTTGGTTTTTCTACAGTAGAACAAGAGATCAGGAGGTCCAAGACAATGATCTAGTAAGACTGCCTATGATAATGTTATGGTCCTAGAGAGATGTCCCGCTCCATGTCCAACCATCAGTGTTGGGGTAGTAGTCAGGGCAGTAGACAGTGCTGATGTCTTCATATTTGGGGTCGTGGACGGTGTAGTCAAACGGCATGCCCCTCAGTGTGTCTGTGACTGGCCAGGAGGCACATGTTGGCTGGTACTGGACACGCTCCAGCTGACCACCTATACAACACAGATATGTATATATTCATAACAGGTAATAGCGCCTTAAAACAACCTCATGTAGGGTTATCAGAGTCCAAACCGCTTCCGCGTCTGCACAGCTGTTTTCTAGAATCGTGGACCGTTGGCTTTGATAGTTTTGAATCATCAGCACGGCCCAGATGATGTATCTATCTGCCATCACATTCAGTTGAATGGAAGGCGCTCACAATGAGTTACGGCTCTGCACTCTTCACTGCTCTAATATACAATAGCACAGAGGTGTAGAACACAATTCAGAGACCCACAGCCACAGCGGTTATGGGAGTGTTGTCATGGTAACTCACTGAAGTTGATATCTTGCTCATCATAGATGTCCACCTCCATCAGTCTGATCAGCAGACGAGACAGGATGCCCAGGAACTGGAGGTATGCCCCTGTCTTCCCCACCTGAACAGTTTACAGGAGTCAGTATGGTGTGTGTTTGTTTTGGTGTGTGTGTGTAAGGCTATGTATGTGTGTGTGTGTGTATGTCTGTGTGTACCTGTGGGGGTCCGCTGAGCAGCAGTCTGCGGGGATGGAAGTTGTCAGTGCGCCACTTTGCAGGGCGGTTGCTGCTGTCCATGTGGTGAGGCCGTGGGATGGTCCACTGGCGGTAATACAGAGACTGTTCTGTACACGTCATCTTACGTAGCAGAGGTCTGACACAGAGGAAGGGAAAGCTTCAATCATCTTACTCAACAGTGTGTGTGTGTGTGTGTGTGTGTGTGTGTGTGTGTGTGTGTGTGTGTGTGTGTGTGAGTGTGTGTGTGTGTTTGTGTGTGTGACTTTTCCTACCTGAAGGAGCTGGCCCAGGTCACAGACCGGTGTGGCAAGAAGGAGGTGCAGCGAGGCAGCCCACTCCCATCGCACGCCTTGATGATGTCATATAGTCCCCGGGGCAGCAGCAGAGAAGGGGGGCGGCTCACCCCCCGTGCCCAGGAGCAGCCCTGAAGGACGGGCAGAGGGGAGGAGGAATCCGAGGAAGTGGAATTGGAGGGCCGGCGTTGGGTGTTGGGGGGGCGATGAGTGTCTGGAGGGGTGGTGTGGGGATGATGGGGGTCCGCAGCAATGCTGTTGGGGAAGGTTCGGGGGGGCTGGAGAACTGAGGGAGGGTGAGGGAGAGAGGGAGGGGTGTGACCCAAGCCAGGGAGGTCAGATTTCAGAGCGAGGGAAGAGAAGAGGAAGAGGGTTAGAGAAGAATACAGAGGTGAGTTATACTGTTGATATAGAGAAGAATACAGAGGTGAGTTATACTGTTGATATAGAG
>QNTS01004950.1:33880-77251 GCA_003317085.1 Hucho hucho
GTTCCTGCTCCCCGCACCAGAGGTCCAGTGCGCATAGTGAGCCCATCACGGCCCGTTCCTGCTCCCCGCACCAGAGTCCCAGTGCGCGTCATGAGTCCAGCACGGCCCGTTCCTGCTTCCCGCACCAGAGTCCCAGTGCGTGTCGACAGTCCGGAACCTCCAGAGGAGGTCGACAGTCCGGAACCTCCAGAGAAGGTTCCCAGTCCGGAGCCTCCAGAGAAGGTTCCCAGTCCGGAGCCTCCAGAGAAGGTTCCCAGTCCGGAGCCTCCAGAGAAGGTTCCCAGTCAGGAGCCTCCAGAGAAGGTCCCTAGTCCCGAACCTCCAGAGAAGGTCCCCAGTCCTAAACTAACTGTTCCGGCAAATAGCCCAGGGCCTCCGGTGTGGGACCCTGAGCCAGCACGGCCGGCACCGGAGCCGCCACCTGGGACAGGAAGGCCCACCCGAAGACCCCCCCAATGGACTTTTGGCGCGGTCGGAGTCCGCACCTTTGGGGGTGGGGGTACTGTCACGTTCAGGCCTGATTTTGACAGGCTGGCGTGTTTAGATTTGTTTTGGTGTAGGGTTTTTTTGTTCTAGGTGTTGTGTTTCTATGTTGGGGTAATGGTTCCCAATTAGAGGCAGCTGTGTGTCGTTACCTCTAATTGGGAACCATATATATGTTTGTAGTTTTCAGAGGGGTTTTGTGGGTTATTGTTTGTGCATAGCTTTAGAGGTTTTCACGTGTTATGTTCATGTTACAATCTTCGTTCGTTTTGTTTGTTGTTTTGTCCCAGTTACGCATTTAAATAAAGATGTATACTGGATGCCTCGCTGCGCCTTGGTCTCTCCCTCACGGAGATCGTGACACCTATTTATTGCCCTACCTCCCTTATCTTACCTCATTTGCACTCACTGTATATAGACTTATTTTCTTTATTTTTTTTATACTTTATTATTGGCTGTATGTCTGTGTATTCCATGTGTAACTCTTTGTTGTTGTATGTATCAAACTGCTGTGCTTTATCTTGGCCAGGTCGCAGTTGTAAATAGCCTACCTGGTTAAATAAAGGTAAAATTAAAAAATACATTAAAAAAATTGTTTTCGTTTTTTCAAACGGGTTTGTTCATTATTTTATTTCATTTTACTAAATACTTTTTTTATGATTCGTTTTAGTTTACTATAATAACCTTGGTGCAGTATACAATCAAAAATACAGTCTCTATCAACTTCACCTGTGATATAAGAAGTGACCGTACTAATGATTAGTCCTAATCATTATGTTAATGGAATGGGCTCTCACACAATTTATTGCTCCTGTGTGTTTGTTTACACTTGTTTTATTACATAAGCTATAAATGTTATTTTACTGTTTTAAGGCTGCTGTGTGTATGTGGGACTTTTGTTTACAACTGAGCTCTGTTGGTGTATAAAGGTCAACCTTCAATGTTAACTGTAGGTTAACTCTATATTTGGTTACATTTAGCAAATGATAATAAAAAATATTGAACATTATCTGTGAACAGGGTCTATTTGAGCCATTTAAACCAGCCTGAGCAGCATTTGTGGTGTTCACAACTTGGCAATTGTCCCACTTCCATTTTCCCTCTTCCCACCAGGTCCTCTGATTAGCTAGATTCACCAGAGAGGAGTGTGGAGTGTGGACCAATGGCTGCTCAGGACCAGAGGTAACAGTAGGTGGGGTACGGTTCTAAACCAGTGATTGGTCAGAGGTCCCAAACACGTCCCTAAATTCACATTGGCTTACAGGGGTGGAGAGGTGTGTGTGTGTGTGTGTGTGTGTGTGTGTGTGTGTGTGTGTGCGCGCGCGTGCGTGCGTCTCAGACTAAGGTGGGGGTCCTCTGTAGCTCAGTTGGTAGAGCACAGTGTTAGTAAAGCCAGGATAGTGGGCTCAATTCCCAGGACCACCCTTACCTAAAAAACAAATATGCACACATGGCTGTAAATCGCCTAGCCTACTGATACTGCCCTTACAGAAAAAACACGTTTTCACATGTGGAAAATCATGTGAAAACCTGTTTTGGAACACTTCACATGTGATCACATGTGTAATTTCATGTTATCACGTTGCCACATCTTATCACATTAACTTCACATAAGATCATATGTGATCACGTGATCGCATAAAATTCGCGTGGTTTTTCCATAAGAGTGTATATACTGCATTATGTTGACAATGCTGATAATAAGGCCATTATCAATACAATTTATTTTACTACTGATATCATTACTGCAAAACATTTATATAGGAACACCCACAATGATGAAATACTGCTGCCAGTAATAAACTAGGGGTGAGGGAAGGGTTGCATGTTTTCCTCAGAACTTCAAGGGTGAGAAGATGCACATGACACACACACACAGTGAGAGAGAGAGAAAGCGAGTGAGAGAGAGAGCGCAAGACAGAGAGCGAGAGAGAGCGTGAGAGAGACAGAGAGCATAGACAGTCGTTAGGAATGCAGCAGATGTCTAGTGGGATGGGTGTAGCTGTGACACTCAGCACATTCCTCTAGTCTTTGAGCTGATGAACAAACGTAACCACACTACAGCGCTCATCATCACAGAGGCTGCATCTCAATAGTTTGAAGCTGTCTCCTTGCCCTGTTTCCTATCCTTCATCTGCACTGATCTGAAAACACAGGATAGGGCAAAGGAATACAGAAAATGTTGTTGTCGCCTGCCCTGTCCTTTCAGACAAGTGAAGGAAAGGAGTTAAGGAGACAGGACAGGAAGCCACATTAGACTATTGAGACGCAGCCCAGAGTCTCTTCTTTCATTACCCTGATCCTGAAAATAACCCACTACCACCCCTTGTGTTTATCAATGAATCCTGTTACACAACTGATAGCACTGTATAGTGTGGAGTGCTACAATGGCTTAATTTGCAGCCATTTTTATTTCAATATCAAATCCTTTCTGGATAACAATTACGTACCTTACTGCGATTGTTTTCAATTAAAATTGTCAAAAATAAACAAAATCAGCTTTTTAGCTAAGAGCAATTTCTCATGCAATAATTTTTATAGGACTGTCTAGGAGTGGGTGGGGGAAACGGGAAACTAGCTTCTATTGGTAGAAAGCTTTGGAACTTTCTTTCTTATTGGTCTATTAACTAATTTACCGCCTGGTGGTGCGATCAGGCAGGCCAAAACTCCATCCCACCAACACAGGCTGATATTTCAGGCTGTCTTTTCAAACAGCTCTTACACTAAATAGGCATTATAGTTATTCTCTCAATTTCACAGTATTATCACAAACTCATAATCTGGAAATATACGGTAACAGTCAAAAGTTTGGACACACCTACTCATTTAAGAGTTTTTCTTTATTTTACTATTTTCTACGTTGTAGAATAATAGTGAAGACATCAAAACTATGAAATAACACATATGGAATCATGTAGTAAGCATATAAGTGTTAAACAAATCAAAATATATGTTATATTTGAGATTATTCAAAGTAGCCACCCTTTGCCTTGATGACAGCTTTGCACACTCTTGGCATTCTCTCAACCAGCTTCATGAGGTAGTCACCTGAAATGCATTTCAGGTGTGCCTTCTTAAAAGTTAATTTGTGGAATTTCTTTCCTTCTGAATGCGTTTGAGCCAATCAGTTGTGTTGTGACAATGTCACGTCTACTCCCGCTCCTCTCCGGCGTTCGACATCGCCGGTTTACTAACCACCGGTCCTGGTAACCATCATTACGCGCACCTGACATCTATCATTACGCGCACCTGCGCTTTATCATGAGGCACCCCTGAACTCTATTACCTCACTCATTACCTCCCCTTTATCTGGCACTCCCTTAGGTTCTTTCCCCAGGCAGTATTGTTTCTGTGTTTCATGTCAAGACGCTACTCCTATGTTGTATCGTTCCATGTTATTAGCTTTATTAAACTTACCACCTGCTTCTCGACACCCAGCATCTACGTTACAGACAAGGTAGGGGTGGTATACAGAAGATAGCCCTATTTGGTAAAAGACCAAGTCCATATTATGGCAAGAACAGCTCAAATAAGCAAAGAGAAACAACAGTCCATCATTACTTTAAGACATGAAGGTCAGTCAATCTGGAAAATGTCAAGAACTTTGAACGTTTCAAGTGCAGTCGCATAAACCATCAAGCGCTATGATGAAACTGGCTCTCATGTGGACCGCCACAGGAATGGAACACCCAGAGTTACCTCTGCTGCAGAGGATAAGTTCATTAGAGTTACCAGCCTCTGAAATTGCAGCCCAAATATGCTTCACAGAGTTCAAGTAACAGACACATCTCAACATCAACTGTTTAGAGGAGACTACGTGAATCAGGCCTTCATGGTCAAATTGTTACAAAACCACTACTAAAGGACACCAATAAGAAGAGACTTGCTTTGGCCAAGAAAGACAGGCAATGGACATTAAACTGGTGGAAATCTGTCCTTTAGTCTGAGTCCAAATGTGAGATTTTTGGTTCCAACTGCCGTGTCTTTGTGAGACGCAGTGTAGGTGAACGGATGATCTCCGCATGTGTGGTTCCCACCGTGAAGCATGGAGGAGGAGATGTGATGGTGTGGGTGTGATTTGCTGGTGACACTGTCTGTGATTTATTTAGAATTCAAGGCACACTTAACCAGCATGGCTACCACAGCATTCTGCAGCGATATGCCATCCCATCAGGCTGTGTAAGGGCTACTTGACCAAGAAGGAGAGTGATGGAGTCCTGCATTAGATGACCTGGCTTCCACAATCACCCGACCTCAACCCAGTTGAGATGATTTGGGATGAGTTGGACTGCAGAGTGAAGGAAAAGCAGCCAACAAGTGCTCAGCATATGTGGGAACTCTTTCAAGACAGTTGGAAAAGCATTTCTCATGCAGCTGGTTGAAAGAATGCCAAGAGTGTGCAAAGCTGTCATCAAGGCAAAGTGTGGTTACTTTGAAGAATCTAAATTCAAACATATTTTGATTTGTTTAACACTTTTTTGGTTACTACATGATTCCATATGTGTTATTTCATAGTTTTGATGTCTTCACTATTATTCTACAATGTAGAAAATAGTCCAAATAAAGAAAAACCCTTGAATGAGTAGGTGTGTCCAAACTTTTGACTGGTACTGTATTTAAAACACTGCAAAATTACATTTTTGACTGCACTGGGACTTTAATAAATTAATTGTTTGTGTTTTCACTTCATCCTTTTGATGAGAGTTATGTCTAATTCTATTTCTATGGGCCATGATCTAGTTCTCCAGAAGGTATATAAAAACACTGCTTTGAAAACCAAAGGGCACTGGGCAGACAAGCACCTTAGAATCAACATGAGCATGGGTAGCAGAAAAGTTAGTCAACACCAGAACCATAGTTACACAATGTTCTAGAGAGGGACAATATTCCACTTGTAACAAAGTCGCATCGACTGAAGCTGATAGGAAAAGGCCTACCACAGCGGGGAGATTGTTTGTTTTTAAACCAGCACTAGAGCCAGACAGGTCCAGTTTAGTGATTGGGTTCAATGTTCACCTGAGGCGGTGGGCTGTGTGGTGAGAAAGGTTAGTAGTCTAAATTCTAGAACTAAACCTATAGTAGACATTATGTTCCATGTCTCAAATATAATAAAAACGTAGTATTTATTCACTGGCCACGTTTTAGGGTTTAGAATAATGGTGTAACATCGTTTCTATGGAGATGGATGACGAAGCATCATTCAGTCATTTTTTACAAAATATTTTGTAAACGCTATGCATGGATTCAGATTATTTGAAAAAGTCCGTGGGTAAATGCATTTTTGGAGGGAATGACTTAGCTGTCGTCGAGCAATCTGTTAACCCCATCGATTACTTAGCCAAAAGGAAAATTAACCCACGAGAAGAATAGCATTTTTTTTGCTAGCTAGATAAGTTAATAACGTCGTTAGCTGTTGTTGATGCAACGTTATTGACATTAGCTGTTGATATGGCTAGCAACACATTTTGTGATAGCTTGCCTATCAGTATAAACATTTTTAAATTCGTTTTACACAGTAATTATACGTTTGCTTGTAAAGCTATGGCAGTTTATTTGTCTGACTAGGGAGCTTCCCAGATACAGACTAAAGAGAACGCGTTTTCATTCATTGCCTCTGGAGTCAAGCTGGAGAGGGTTGAAAACGTCTTTATTCTGCAATATGGTCGATTGCCTCTAGGAGTCAGTGTCTTCTTGCCAATAAATAGGGCTGAACGACTGATCAGTGGCCAAGCAAGCAGACCCCCTCAAGACGTTGAGAAAAACCATGGATTTGTGAATTTGTTGTATATTCTCTATAAATGGGATATGCTACAACGTAGCTAAGCAATTAACAGCTTTGCTGACGTGGATTTTCTGAAAAAGGAGCTTGAGATGTCTCAGGAGGAGAGAGGCTGAGGTTAGAGTTGTGTGTGTACAGTTACAGTAACAACTATCACCATAATTAATTTGTTTAATATTTAGGAGGGTGCCCATGTCAATACACAACATACAGCACATACAGGGGGGACCCAAATCTCTATAGGAATGCCCAGCTCCCCCTGAGAACTCCTGTGACTTGACAGCTGACCTCTGACCTATTTGAAAAGCCTGCCGGGCCAGTCGCAGAGGTTAAGACCCTTCCTGAGCACCCTGAGAAATCAACCTCTCCTGTTCTGGCGGTCCTGGATGAGGGAGTCAGTACAGTAGTAGCACAGTATAGTAGTAGTAGTATTGTCTAATATCATATTAATATAATGGTACAAGTGGGCCACCTGTGCAGTGCTCCAAGTGGTAGGCTATATACAGTATATATGTGATGCCTAAATATCGGCACACCCTGACATAAATGTTATCCATTTGCTTTTCAGGAAGAAGATTTCTGAATATTCCAAATAAAGGCAGTTAAATTGACAATCCCAAACCCATGCAAAACCACTATAATGTCAGTGTCTATCCAAAGGCAATAGAAAACAGAGCACAGCCCAATGTAATGTCATTGAATAGAAGATCATTTCAGATCCCTAAAATAAAACAGAGAGGAATTAGCCTGGTTCCTGATCTGTTGTCTTGGTGTGACAATGTCCATAGGAGTTGGCAAGACAGCACAAACTGGGACCAGGCTAGCGAGGAATGGAATGAGTCAACAACAATGGCGGCATCCTGATTGGCATTTAGGCAACTGTGGGTGGTGAAGCATGAAATCGCTCCAGTAAGTGTCCAATACTTTAGTCTCTGGGTCATACTCAGTAGTCATCAAACGGAAGGAACAGGGATTGAAATACCTGTAGGGAGGTACTATCTGAACTTGTCCTATAAGAAATGCTCAAATTCATTTTCCGTAGCACAACGTTTTGAAAAAGGATGCTACAGTGTACTCTAATGAATACAACCCTGTAGTACCCCATAACACATGCGCCAAAACAACATAGTGAAATGCTTACTTACAAGCCCTTAACCAACAATGCAGATAAGAAAAATAAGAGTCAAGAAAATATTACCTAAATTAACTTTTTTTTTTTTAAAGTAACACAATAAAATAACAATAACGAGGCTATAGAAAGGGGGTACTGAGTCAATGTGCGGGGGTGTCGCATCCTGATCTGTTTCACCTGTCTTGTGCTTGCCTCCACCCCCCACCAGGTGTCTCCCATTTGTCCCATTTATCTCCTGTTTATTTATACCTTCGTTATCTGTTTGTCTGTTGCCCGTTTGTCTTGTCCCACCAGTGTGGTTTTCCCATTTTCGAGTTTCTATAGTTGCTGTTTTCTAGTCCTCCCAGTTTTGACCATTCTGCATGCCCTGACCCTGAGCCTGCCTGCCGTTCTTTACCTTTCTGACACTGCCCTGGATTACTGACCTCTGCCTGCACCTGACTTGTCGTTTGCCTGCCCCCTATTTTGTAAATAAACATCTGTGATTCGAATTGTCTGCATCTGGGTCTTATCCTGACTCCAGATAGTGGGTACACATTAGTCTAGGTAATTGAGGTAATATGTACATGTAGGTAGGAGTAAAGTGACTATGCATAGATAATAAACAGCGAGTAGCAGCAGTGTAAAAAAGGGGGGGTCAATGCAAATAGCCCAGGTAGCCATTTGATTAACTGTTCAGTCTTATGCCTTGGTGGTAGAAGCTGTTTAGAAGCCTCTTGGACCTAGACTTGGCCCTCCGGTACTGCTTGCCGTGCGGTAGCAGAGAGAACAGTCTATGACTAGGGTGGCTGGAGTCTTTGACAATTTTTAGGGCCTTCCTCTGACACCACCTGGTATAGAGGTCCTGGATGGCAGGAAGCCTGGCCCCAGTGATGTACTGGGCCGTACGCACTACCATCTGTAGCGCCTTGCGGTCGGATGCCGAGCATTTGTCATAACAGACGGTGATGCAACCAGTCAGGATGTTGTCTTGGTATGTTTGGACCCTGATAGTTTGTTGGTGATGTGGACACCAAGGAACTTGAAACTCTCAACCTGCTCCACTACAGCCCTGTTGATGTGAATGGGGGCGTGCTCTGCCCTCCTTTTCCTGTAGTCCACAATCTTCTCCTTTGTCTTGATCACATTGAGAGAGAAATTGTTGTCCTGGAACCACACTGCCAGGTCTCTGACCTCCTCCATATAGACTGTCATCGTTGTCCGTGATCAGGCCTACCATCGTTGCGTTGTCGGCAAACTTAATGATGGTGTTGGAGTCGTGCTTGACCACGCAGTCGTGGGTAAACAGGGACTAAGCACGCACACTTGAGGGGCCCCCGTGTTGAGGATCGACGTGGCAGATGTGTTGTTGGTTACCCTTACCACCTGGGGGCGGCCCGTCAGGAAGTCCAGGATCAAGTTGCAGAGGGCGGTGTTTAGTCCCAGGGTCCTTAGGTTAGTGATGAGCTTTGAGGGTACTATGGTGTTGAACGCTGAGCTGTAGTCAAGGGTGTGAAAGGAAGCCCCGGGAAAATTGTTAAAGACTCCAGCCACCCAAACCATAGACTGTTCGCTCTGCTTCCGCACGGCAAGCGGTACCGGTGACACCAACAGGCTCCTGAACAGCTTCTATCCCCAAGCTATCAGACTGCTAAATAGCTAACAGGATGGGATGGCTACAGGGACTATCTGAGTTGACCCTTTTTTTTCTCAAACGTTTTGGGTAGCCTTCCACAAGGTTCCCATAATAAGTTGGGTGATTTTTGGCCCAGTTACACCAGCTCCTGACAGAGCTGGTGTAACTGAGTCAGGTTTGTATGCCTCCTTGCTCGCACACACTTTTTCAGTTTTGCCCACACATTTTCTATAGGATTGAGGTCAGGGCTTTGTGATGGCCACTCCAATACCTTGACTTTGTTGTCCTTAAGCCATTTTGCCACAACTTTGGAAGTATGCTTGGGGTCATTGTCCATTTGGAAGACCCATTTGCAATCAAGCTTTAACTTCCTGAATGATGTCTTGAGATGTTGCTTCAATATATCCACATAATTTTCCTTCCTCATGATGCCATCTATTTTGTGAAGTGCACCAGTCCCTCATGCAGCAAAGCACCCCCACAACATGATGCTGCCACCCCCGTGCTTCACGGTTGGGATGGTGTTCTTCGGCTTGCAAGCCTCCCCCTTTTTCCTCCAAACATAATGATGGTCATTATGGCCAAACAGTTCTATTTCTGTTTCATCAGACCAGAGGACATTTCTCCAAAAAGTACAATCTTTGTCCCCATGTGCAGTTGCAAACTGTAGTCTGGCTTTTTTATGGCGATTTTGGAGCAGTGGCTTCTTCCTTGCTGAGCGGCCTTTCAGGTTATGTCGATATAGGACTCGTTTTACTGTGGATATAGATATTTTTGTACCGGTTTCCTCCACAATCTTCACATGGTCCTTTGCTGTTGTTTGATTTACACTTTTCGCACCAAAGTACGTTCATCTCTAGGAGACAGAACGCATCTCCTTCCTGAGCGGTATGACAGCTGTGAGATCCTATGGTGTTTATACTTGCGTACTATTGTTTGTACAGATGAACGTGGTACCTTCATGTGTTTGGAAATTGCTCCCAAGAATGAACCAGACTTGTGGAGGTCTACAATTTTTCTTCAGAGGTCTTGGCTGATTTCTTTTGATTTTCCCATGATGACTAGAAAAGAGGAACTGAGTTTGAAGGTAGGCCTTGAAATACATCCACAAGGACACCTCCAATTGACTCAAATTATGTCAATTAGCCTATCATAAGCTTCTAACGCCATGACATCATTTTCTGGAATTGTCCAAGCTGTTTAAAGGCACAGTCAATTTAGTGTATGTAAACTTCTGACCCACTGGAATTGTGATACAGTGAATTATAAGTGAAATAATTTGTCTGTAAACAATTACTTGTGTCATGCACAAAGTAGATGTCCTAAACCGACTTGCCAAAACTATAGTCTGTTAACAAGACATTTGTGGAGTGGTTGAAAAACGAGTTTTAATGACTCCAACCTAAGTGTATGTAAACTTCCGACTTCAACTGTATATCCTGTGAGCACAGAGCGGTTTTTACTGGAGCAGTTGGAAAGGACATAGAGCACAGGATGAGCAGGATTTCTGACTGCTCAACTCTGCTCACTTACTCTGTCCAACATTCACACAAACACTCACTTCATCTTTTGCTCACACACACATATTACGCACATACATTTACACTGACTCTACACACATGCACACTCACTCACAAGCAATCTTCATTTACACTACTGCTACTCTTTTTATCATATATTGTGATGTCTAGTCACCTTACCCCTATACATACAGTGTCTACCTCTATCACTCCAGTATCAACGCACATGGTGACTGATTCTTAGCGTCTACTGATACTGTAGATTGCACAAGAAGTGTGATTGAAGGAATTCCTTTGCTTAATAGCATATTTAGTTGTTATGGAACAAGATAACACTCGTATGTTATTCTCCATTCCTATTGTTGATAATCTTTTTTATAATCTCAGCTACTGCTTTAATCATCAGGAGAGTCACCTGAATGACTATGGCAGTGTTTACACATAGGCAGCCCAATTATAATCTTTTTCACAAAAATATATTTTGACCAATCAGATCAGCTCTGAAAAACTGAATCTGATGTGAAAATATCTGATGTGATTGGTCAAAAGACCCCAAAATATATATCAGAATTGGTCTGTCTGTGTAAACCATAGACATTAAAGCCAGTAGATGGTGATAGCGCTGACGTCCTCCACATACCTAACTCCCGATGGTGCATGAAGTACACACATGACCAAAAGTATGTGGACACCTGCTCATCGAAGATCTCATTCCAAAATCATGGGCATTAATGTGGAGTTGGTCCCTCCTTTGCTGCTATAACAACCTCCACTCTTCTGGGAAGGCTTTACACTAGATGTTGGAACATTGCAGCTGGGACTTTCAGCCACAAGAGCATTAGTGAGGTTGGGCACTAATGTTGGGCGATTAGGCCTGGCTCGCAGTCGGTGTTCCAATTCCTCCCAGTACATCACTGGGGCCAGTCAATCTCTCTTCTGAGCCTAATTATTTACTGGAAACGGTGCCCTTTATCCTCCCATCACTAGAGTAACTCACCAACACCAAAAATAACATTACAATGTAACCAAGCTCAGGTGTGGGCCTACCTTGGAAGTAAGATTTGTTATCAGACTTATTGAGAAGTGTGTGTGTGTGTGTGTGTGTTGGTGGGGGTGCTGTGTGTATGGGCTGTGTGGTGTGTATGCAGGGGGCACGGGCACAGGGTTGGGTGTTTATCTGTCACTCTAGGCCTAATCGGTTAATCTACTGCAGCCTTTCTTAAAGTATGGGTCACAGACCTGTTAATGGTGGGTTGCAACGTGTCAGAGTACATTTATAATTATTTCATTAATTATTCATTAATTAGCTAGCTAGCTAACGTTAGCCAAAGCAAGCTATCTAGCTACTGATAGTGCAACCCTAAGTATCAGTACAGATGAACATGGAAAAACAACTGTTTGCTGTTAAAATACAAGCAATCATTTTTATTCTGAACTGGAATACACTGATTGACGCAATATGCTTTTTGAGGCTGAGAAACTGAGTGAGAAAGCAGAAGATGTTCTGATCCAGTTTGGCACCACATACCTGTGTGAGTCAGGGTTCTCAACTGTCAAAAACTGAGCCCAGAATTGACGTGCTTGTTGAAAACGTCAACCAGTCACACACCTCTCATTAGGGCTGTGTGTGTTTTCTGGTCTACATCTTTATGATGGGATCAATCAGTTTATTCCAGTTCAGAATAAAAATGATGTCTTGGATTTTAACAGCAACAGTTCCAACCAGGACAGATATATAAGTGTTTTAACGTGAAAAATAAACACATAGCTATTTATATGGTATTTTATTTAATGGTTATTTGTCTATATTGCATTTGTTAAAGGGCATAAGGGCAATGAAATGTACCGATATTTACGTATAGTTGCATGTTTTTGTAAGCTTGGGTCCCAGGAAAACACAGAATTTCTAATTTGGGTCCCAGGCTGAAAAACATAACTGTGATATATACAGTCAAACTGTTACAAATTGGTAAATAGTAACCCTGCTTTTTGTTCATGAACATGTCATTCTAAATACTCTGTTATCAGAATTTACCACCTCTGGGGGGTGTGTGTGTGTGTGTGTGTGTGTGTGTGTGTGTGTGTGGACACGCATTCTCGGTACATTATTCCTCAGTGTATAATTTTTTCCCCCAACAATTAATCTAGGTCAATCTGTTTTTATTGTACAAAAATACCTTGATTTGTTTCCAAAGGGCCGTGTTATCTTGTGCGATTAGTTTCCCTGCAATGACTAATCCATTTATCTTGATCGACTGATACACCTACGCCAAATGTAGATATTTTGAACGGGGACGTCAACTGCACTCTTCTCCTTCAACACAATATTTGTGAGTATCATTCCTCTATAAATTATTTTAAATATTGTTAAACATTTTGTTGCGAGCTAATGCTTACAATCAGCAAGCTAACTTGCTGACGTCATCATGCAGCTAGCTAGCGTTAACCTAGATAGCCAGCTAGCCCAAATGTGAAGTCTACGAAGTGAACAAACTAACGTTTAGTGTCATTGCTACTACTAACTTATACTTGGCCTATTTAATGCATTAATCAAAGAATGCGAACATAGATTTAGCTAGCTAGTAAAGTTTACATGATTGTCTGTCTTTAGTGGATCTCAAGGTTACTTATCAAATAGGCAAGCTATCTATGTCAAATTGCATGGCGGTTGAGCGCTGCAAAATTGTCTTGATAGGGTTTGCATGGGAAGCCACATTTAATAATGTGTCACTCAATTTGAAATAAGCACTCTAAGACAAGGAATAAGAAGGTGCAGAATTGTAACTAGCCTACTTGCCATTTAATCTTTGTCATGATAATCGATCCTATGTTCTCATATTTTCGTTGTCAATAATAACGGTCAGTTTCTCAACTCATTGTCACTGTATAAATCAGTATAGCTAAGCTTACAGTTACAATGTAAACATTCCTTTCCACTATCTATCTACATGGAATCCAGTCAATCAGTTCATGGGCCGCTGCCAGGTAGTCTATTGGTTGCTGTTCTCATTAGGGTTGTCTTTTGTCCTCTCTCTGAGAAGGGAAAGTCACACTGCAGTAGTTAGTCAAGACTGTCAAGTCACAGTGAAGTGCAGAACAGAGTACTTGGGATTGAATGAGCTGAACTTGAGGGAAATGAGTGCACACCTTCAGTGGTGAATCGATGTTTGAAAATGGAATTTGAGTATTTTTGGAATGACCATACGTGTGTAGGTTTGTGTTCAGTTTGGTTTCACATATATTTCATGCATGTAGGCCTAAACATTTGGTGGACCATTCAGACTGTCTTGTTCAGAGAAAATGGAAAATACCTGAATGATCCAAATCTTGAAACATCCATGTCTAAGCAAGCCCTGACACTACAGTAACAGTATTTTGTTCATGTTCATATAGGCTACTAATAATTATCCTCAATTGACTATACTGATGATTCACTGTGTACTGTCTAACATTGTATGTTAAGGCCCCTCTTGCTTATACAAGGGGAAGGAGGATTAACCATGTAAGCTATGGTCTGAGACATTAGGGTGTGGGTGTGTGCTCAAGTGTGTGTGTCACACCTGTAACTTTCACCTGCTACAGTCCTTCCTTCCACTGGCATACTGTTACATTCAGCTCATAACTGTAATTATTTATTTTTATCTTATCTTTATCTGTCGTCTGGTGGTCAAAGCAAAATTGAAAACAGGCTGGACAACCCCTCCCTCTCTCATTCTGTCTCTCCAGTTAATGTCACATCTCTCGTCTCTTACTGACATCTACCCAAGAGCCCCCTCTTTCCATTTACTGTGACCAGCATCTGTACCGACCGACACCGGACATCCATGGATGTTGAAATATGGTCAGTCCGCCCTGGCCTTGATTTCAACGTCCAAATAAGTCGTTTTTGGTCCAGACCGGACCAAATTTTAAGCAATCGTAGACGTCTATGTTTCACAAGTGTGGATGGCACAGTACAGTAAAAAATAGTTGAGTACAGTCCTGTACTGTACAGAAGAATAGAGTAGAGTTTAGTACAGCACACTAGAGTTGAGTAAAATATAATGTACTGAACTATAATATACTTTACTGAACTGACCCACCCAGACAATACTGACCAGAGTGAAAGTTTTACACGCAGTGAAAGTGTAGTTCTTCTTTTTCTTAGTCAACGGCCCACTGTACACATTTAAACTACATGCCCCAGGATTAGGACTGTGACAGTCATGGAATTTTGGATGACTGTAAAAGATGAGGTAAAGAGGTTAATGGAACTCGACCAGAACATTGGAAATGCCATGGAAACGCGTGTGGGAAAGATTCCGAATCTCCTCGTTTAAGCTATTGTTTATATGTGTATTTCACACTATGTTGAGGTAAAAATCGGAGTATAATGCTTGTATGGATGTCAACCCCAATACACGTTCATGTCATCGTCACCAATTACAGTAAAATGTGAATTAGCATTTAGCAGTCAATTCTTCTAAACCTGAAGTGTTATGTAGTGAAAACAGGCAAATATCCAAATCAGACTTTAGTAACCGCATTGTGGGCCTTGTTACAATACATCAATCATGACGGATTTGACGAATATCCACTTTGTTAGATCAGAATTGTTGAATGTACGCCAATCCAGCGTCCTTCTTCTACCCCCCGCGGTCTGCGGTCTATTGACCTCTTTACAGCATCTATTGGCCAGCCAAATGACTGTGGTCACCGTAATAACCGTTCGAATAGCAAGATAAAAAAGGATGCATGTTTTTCTCCTCTGCTCCTGTCTGCATGTGCAGCCATAGAAATATAATGAGCAACCCCATTCAAGTCACTGGCTGTGTTGGAGAGGATCAACATCGGAATGGATCATGGTTAAATCAGACTGACTGATCTACAAATAATAATAAATTCCATTGCATGAGCCCCATCAGTTAAAGGTGAACTCAGCAATATGATGTAGATACAGAAAGTAAACAGCATAGTGGGTCAATTTCCGCAACTAAGAGGGTTGAAGCGCGAGGCTCAACTTCTCTGCCGTTTTGGTCCCCTGGCTTCCACGCTGTGACTGCGTGAAGTGAACCCGTGCACATGCGCAGATACTGTGTGTGACCGTGTCTTGCATCTCGCTCATCTCAGTATCTGCGGTGCTGCTCGTGGCATTTAGCTGAGTCTACCTTTAACATCATTTTACCACGCAGCCATTGAGTGTACCCATGAGTTTACCATTCAAATTGTCACACTTTTCAGTCAACTGTTCGTATTTTTATTTATTTTTGGGGAGTTATTTTATTTTCATGATGGTCTTCATCCATAACTCACGGTTATACGGTAATTGTGCCAGCCCTACCTAGGCTGTCTCTGAAAAGATAAACAAAAACATTGTTTTTAGCCTACTGTTTGAACATCGGTCACTACTTCCTAACAGTAGTTGCATGTGCCCATGCCATCTTTCAGACACGAGTGATTTCACACTCACGATAAAGGCTTCTGTTTTTCTTATCTTTTCAGAGAACGTCTGAGGGTGTGTTTTATAAGAGTCAGAGAAGGTTCTGATAGGTTGTGTTTACACAGTCACCATGGCACTGGTCCAGGCCCTCTCCAGACCCTACACTAAAGCCCTAAGGGCCAGATGGAGGCTATCTCAGACTCTGCACATCTCTGCCCTGCCTCTAGGGGGTGCCATTCACAACAGCCAGCCCTCTACCAACCCTACAGCCAGACTCCCTTGTCTAAAAGCCTTTCACCTCAGCACAGCCTCATCCAGCCCTGACCCTAACAAGCCCAAATCAGGCAAGGAGCATTACATTATCTCTCTCTAGTGACACATTGCATGGAGTTTGTTATAGGCTATTTCCCTTTACTTGTCTTACGATCTCTAACAGTGACCCTGACCTTCCCACCCCCTAACCCATGCCTAGGAATGTTGCCTCGCTAACAGTAATGTCCCATTACCTAACTGTACCAGAAATCATTAGACATGTATGTGGCATGACAGAGTAAGAAGACCGTCCCTCTTCTCTAGGCTCTGGTTCCTCTTAAAGTTTCTCCTTTCCTAAGAACAATAAATCACTCTGATAATCATGTTTGTCTATCTTTTTGGCTGCAGGGTTGTCCTCCGGCCTCGAGGTGGAGCTGTTTGAGATGGGGATGTGGTCTCTGGGCCTGGGGGCCTTAGGAGTTGCCATCGTTGGAATATTCCTGGTCAACACTGACTTGTGTTTGACCAAGGCTGCCCAGGCCTCACTGGAGTACCTGGAGGACGCAGACCTCCGCTCCACTGGAGACGGTACGAGGGCCCTGGTTCACCTACTGAGCATGGCCGGAAAGTGCAGAAAACTGTCGCTCATGCTGGCACCAAACGTTCTACAGTATGACAATAACATTCTGTTTTACATTCATACTAGAATGTAGCAAGGTTAGAGTTTTTGGTGCCAACATGGCAGTTGTTAAGATTTGAAATCCCAAACAGAGTTTACAGAACTCTGAATATCTGTTGCATAGCTCTGAGCAAGGCATTTTGTGGTCCATAATATGCTAACAAAAATCCGCTTGCTTTTTTTCTCGCGACACTCGGAAACAACGGTAGAGCGATGCCTAACTATTACAATTATTATCTGGGTGATTAAAAAAAAATGGTCTAGGCACACTGGTGCTCCAAGAATAGGTTTTATCCAGGTCGCACAGCAAAATATTTAGGCGCATATGCGACCAAAATTGTCTCACTGCAGAACCCAGGTACCAATGCATGACCTGTGTATATGTGTGTGTCCTGCAGATGAGAACACCATAAAGGCCAAAGCTCTTTGGGAGAAGACAGGAGCAGTAGTCATGGCCGTACGACGGCCCGGATGATTTTTGTGCAGAGAGGTGAAGTGATGTCACTGATACTATACAGTATGGTCAGCTTTTTTACTTAAAGGGAAAGTTCATCCAAAATGTCAAATGGTCTTAAATCAAATCTATATTCCACACCATATGTATTTGTGTAGATTCCGCTGTATGCATCAGGAGAATAAACAAGACCCCATCCTATTAATGAAATTGTACTAATTGTGTGTGTAGGAAGCTTCCGAGCTGTCCTCTCTGAAGACCCAGCTTGAGGATCTCGGGGTCCCTCTAGTTGCCGTGGTGAAGGAGAACATCGGCACGGAGATCCAGGACTTCCGACCGCACTTCGCTGGGGACATCTATGTAGACGAGAAGGTGAGACCCTGGGTGTTTCTCAGTATGCATACTACCGTGCTCCACACTCATGCTCCAAGTGCACCACGTTCTCTTGAGTACGTTCTTGTGAGGATGAGAATGTGGAGAATGCATAAAACAATACATTTGAGAAGCACTCGCACTCCCCTACTGTATTACCTCACGCTGCATCTCCTCATTCACTGAACCTTCTTCCAGCCAGGACAATGGCAACAATAGGCAAAACAAGATGTACACAAAGAAAATGTTTTACTTCACAACTATCAGCTAGCTATAAGTGAATCGGAATAATCTAGCTAGCCAGCTAGTTAAACAGACAAAAATGATCTAAAACTAATGTAATGGAAGGTAGATGTACAATTCTTTGTGGCTGGCTAGCCAGTTAGCCCTATTGACTTACAAACGGAGTACACATTAGCGAAGTGTCTGCCGTGCTCCGTTTCGTATACTTTGATTTGGACTCTGACCCTTCCATGCTCCAATATGCGTGCTCGGAGCACGGTAGTATGCATTTTGAGAAACAGCCCGACTCTATGGGTGCATCTCAATAGTCTAACAATAGTCTTCCTCTCCTTGTCTCCATTCCTTCATCTGCACTGGCCTAAATGAACTGTGAACATGTTTGAATCGATTTCTAGACAGGCCTGCTATGAAGGATCGGAGCTGAACCATGTGTAGCCTATTGTCTGTGCCTGAGTTTTGAGTTTTCTTTTCTCCATTGATTGATTGGTTTACTCGTGTTCTTTGCAGCACCACTTCTATGGCCCACTACAGAGGAAGATGGGGGGGCTGGGCTTCATCCGTCTGGGGGTGTGGCAGAACTTTATGCGGGCCTGGAAGGCCGGTTACCAGGGCAACATGTTGGGGGAGGGCTTCGTCCTGGGAGGCGTGTTTGTCATCGGAGCGGGGAACCAGGTACCACACACACAGGGCTGTGCATCAATGGAGTACGCTCAGCCACAGCTGGGAATCATTAACTGGAGCTGTTAAGGTGTCCGCATGCTTCCCAGCTGAAACAGTAAGAGTTTGTGCATATATTATGACATTTTGTGACGTTTTTGGACTTCGGTAAGGGTTCTTTAGCCTGTTCGGGCACACAATTTGTTCTTGAGGCAAGCCGAAGTCTATTCCCCTTCGTCTGTGATTGGTCAACAGTAGGGATTCTTCAATAAAGTCTGTCATTCAACAAGAGACGACTCGTTTTCATGCACATTTTTTCTTTTGAAATACTGCACCAATACTTAGTTAAATGTAAAATTGCGCACCTAAGATGTCCTCTGCAAAAACGAATGACAGATTTGAGTTCTTAGATTAATTCAGACTATTTTGAGGAAGTGCAATGTATACTGGCTACGACATCTCAAAATGGACAAACAGTACTATTGCTGCTTTTTTTCTCGTTTTTCAAGTAGAGGTCTATTAAGGGAGTATGTGAGCACTCTGTTGGGTGCCAGCCGAACTGAAGCATGCTGACGCCTTTAGACTCCAACTGCCGACACATGTATGAGGGTAGAGACTCAACCATGAAGGATCCAGTGCTGCAGATGTGACACACAAACACTATCTGTTATCAACTCAGTAATCAGTGGCCATGAGCAGAGACACGGGAAGGAAGTCCTCCTGGACAATATTGATACAAATACGGTTTTACCTAAATGAATAGAACGAGAGCAGCAGCATTGTTGTTACATTGTGTTGTGAGCTTGTTTGGTATTAAGTAGGTCCCTTTTTTTCCTCCTCAGGGCATTCTTCTGGAGCACAGGGAGGAGGAGTTTGGCAACAAAGTGGAGAATGAAGATGTTTTAGAGGCTGTCAAGAAAATTGTTCCAGTGCAATAGATGGTTAATTTTGTGTTCACAAACTTAGTAGCATTAGATCAACGCTGATAGAGGTCTCAGTTTTTTGTATTTTCTCAATTCCATTCACAACTGAACCTCATCCCAACATCACGTGTTTTTGAGTTGTGTATGACATTTAAACTTGAAAAGGGCATCTTTCATATCTGTAGTTCTCCTGCACCAACCTTACATGATTTCTATTATTGCTAGCTCCGCCCATCATAGAACGTGTCTCTTCCTCAACCATGTGAATGTTCTAGAATGCTCAGGTAAATGAGCTCCACTGTTTATAATATCCTGACCTCTTAACTCCCTGCACTCATAAGCCCATTGGAAGACGAGGTGGACCTTATTCCCATCTATTTTCTCTAGACGTGGAAACTTGTACCAACTAGACAGTGGTCTGTAGGCTTACGGTCTTGGTCAGGTCGTTATTGTAAAAGATGTGTTCTCATGACTTACCTGGTTAAATAAAGGTATTGTCAACCAGGGACCTTACTGCTTGCACTTGAACATTACTCATCTCTTGGGAGAGAGGTATATCTACAACTAGTGTGTGTTTCACACTAAGTCTAATGGAGTCGAACTCAACTTGAAGAATGCATGGTTCTCTGCATCCCGATTTTGTACGTAGTCAGTCTTGTAACTTTGCTATGTGTTTCATGTTATGCGTGTGTGTGTGGTCAATGTGTGTTTATTAATGAAGACCTGGCTGTAAACTCGGCGACGAGGGGAGCAGGTTCGATATCCAAACACACTGCCTCAACATACTCACCATGGCCACGTTGGCAGGAAGCAGGTGTGTGAGAGACAGGATGCATAGCACAATAAACACATCACACCATCCTCCTGTCTTTTCTTCTCTGGACCAGCAGGATGTTCTAAAATACATTCTGAACATTTTCACAAGTACATGTTTGTTTCCATAACATAGTCACAACTCTGTTAGCTGTGCACCCAGATTTGCTACTTATTGTATTTTTCAATCCCTCCTGTATTTACAAAGGTGGCCAGTTTCTCAGGCCATGCTTGATGTTTGTGTACTATAGGGAGTAAGGGCTGAACTCAATCCGTAGTGCAGCATATTAGCCTTACAGCACGTTGACCATTTACAGGCCATGTTTCCGAGGAGACTGCATTCATTGTAAACGCTGCATATGTTGGCTCATTACCTTTAAATTTCAACACAGCTCTTCTGTGCTATGGATTGAATGAAGCTAAGTCAGCCTGTAGGACCATTTCTTTGTTGCTGGAAGACTGCTCAATGTTTACAGACAGCAGTGCTAGCAATGTGGTGTGAGTGACCCACTCTCAAATGGGTACGTTCAGCAGGGCACAATGGTATGGAACATTCACTTTGTGCCTGAACAGTACAGTAGGTCTGTGGTCTGAGAAAAAAAAACTCACATTTCAATCACTTTATTCTATAGCTCTTAGTAAATGTCTTACATAGTCCAGGTGTGACAGAACATCTTCCAACTCAAAATGGAGATGGGAAAATCAAGTAGTGAGCACCAATACTGACAACTACATGGGTACTGGACACAGACACACATTAACATGAAAACATTCATGGAGTGTAGCAACGTCATGGATTGAAGGCACAGCACTGAAGACAATGTGCTGCCAAGACCAAATTCCATGACATACCGAAGCTAACCTAGAGATATATTTAATATATAAACAATAATGAAATGCCTAAGCTAACCTAGAGATATATTTGATATGAAAGTTATTGCATGAGGATACCCTGTTGGAGGATCGTCATATAAAGCTGAAGCCGATGACAAACGCTAAAGAGCACTGCCTTTTCTACTTCTTCAATCTCAAGCCTTGCATGTTTCTGTCAGCTATAAAAAGACCGGGCTACAGGTTAATTTTTGTTCTAGTCACATTTCCTTGCCCTCCCCACCAAAAAGAACCAGAAAACAACTAAAGGGGGAAAAGCTAAATGGCAGTGATAAGATAAAGCTAGCACCTGCTGGATAACTACCTTACTCTAAGCTCATAGTAAACTGTGCCTTGGTTTATATCATACACATTGTCAAGTACATTATAGAAACAGTACAAACATTTCCAATACATATATATTCTTTCAAAAATAAGAAAAGTGGTACCCCCACCCTTTCCATTGGTTATTACACAGCACCCAATTCCAGGCCAAACGCAATTTTACCCAAGATGCAACAGACCCCCCCCCACCCATCCCCAAACATACAATGAAGAGGGTACCTCCTTTTATAGTAATAGCTGAGTGAATGAGTTTACAATGGTGTCAACTTGCACATTAACTATGTTGTATTATATTCAATTATGGACACAGAAACAGATTGACTAGTGGAATAACCATTTACTCTGTGTGCACAGGTACAGTACCTACCAGAATTGGGGTCAATTCCATTCCAATTCAGTCAATTGAGAAGGAACTGACTCCAACCCTGGTATTTACAGTTGAAAGCCATGGCATAATGTAGATGTTTACTGTATGGCTTTAACACTGTGCATCGGATCGTCTATAGATGATATACATCTACAAAAAATGTATGAGGAGCCTAGCCTGGTTCCAGATCGGTTTGTGTTATCCAAATCCTATGGTCATAGTCACCCTAAACAAGACCGCACAAACAAAACTGGGACCAGGCTATGCGGATTCATTACAAAAAAAAAAAAAAGTGTTTGGGGGAAAAAATAAGTTTGGTATCGGTCTGTGAGGAGGAGATTCATTTGTCTTCATTGCATAAATATCCACTAATTTCATTCAGAGGAAACTACAACTACCAAGCAGAGTGGTTTTATAGACATGCAATACTGACTGACAGAGGAAAAAGGTGACCTATAGCCTGGCAAAACCGCACAAACAGATCTAGGACCAAGCTACATGAAGCCGTACTAAAGTCAGCCGGGACAATATTGATGGGTGGTTTTACAACTATATTCAAACTGACACAAACACACTGAAAATGTGTAATAGTTGTTCTAACTGAATAAACGTTGCCACCTGGTGGAGAAATGGAACAGTGCACCCTGAAGTTTTAAATCTCCTAATACCTTGCCACCATTTATTTTTTAAATATATCCTCTGTTACGTCATCTTAATCCAACAAAAATATACCTGTTGTACATACTGTTTCCACCACAAAGTTACTATGAAATAGTCTAGACTACTAAACAACCATTTCATTACTACACTTATCATCTAGCTGGATATTCAACAACATTAATATACTGCATTATAGCCCAGGTTTGATCAGGAATGCTCTAACTAAGCCCAGATTTCACACAGGAACTAAAGATTCAAGACTTACTTCCAACTGTCCTACAATCTATCGATGATTTCCTTTTACACAAGGTTAAAGGGATACTGCCAGATTCGAGCAATTAAGCGTATGCTAGCGTACATGTAGACTACCAATCATTGTGCTAACACTAGTTAGCCTTGGCCCGCAGAAATAGAGACATACAACTGGTATCCACAGAATCTCACTGCATCCCTTTATGACCGTGAGCTGCATTTACTAAAGACAACCGCGGGCCACAAATCAGCTTGGGAGCCACATTTGGTCAGTGTGCCTGTAGTTTAAGAGCCCTGGTTCTCACAACTTTATGACAATAAAACGATATTTGGTACACATCACCACAACACAATTCATCTAAAGCTAACACCATAGACTGGGATTCATATTTACTCCCTAGCCTCTTATTGCACAAGTTGGCCCCACCACACATCTAGGTCTTCTGCTCTATTGTAACAGAAGAATGACTAAAGAGACAATAACTGTCACAAACTGACAGGAGGGCTGTGGCAGGGTGGTTAGGACAAAACATAGATACAATTCCTTTAACATTTAGACATTCCCCTTCAACAGCAATACACAGCACACATTTCACCAACAATCATTCATGAGTTCTGTTGAAAATGCACAGACACGATCCAAATGTATCCATAGTGTTTCCAAATCAAGAAAGGCCTTGATATGGGGCTGAAACATTAGGCCTTGGATCCTGTCCTATAGAAACCTTTATTCTGCCATATCATTGTCATCAGTGCTACTGGGGATGTGCTTACTGAAATTTCATTTAGGAGTGCTCGTGCAGTGTCATTGCACCTCTAAAAGGTTTTTCTTGATAACACAAACACAGGGTTCCCGGTGCACTAGACAGAGAGAACACAGGGTTCCCGGTGCACTAGACAGAGAGAACACAGGGTTCCCGGTGCACTAGACAGAGAGAACACAGGGTTCCCGGTGCACTAGACAGAGAGAACACAGGGTTCCCGGTGCACTAGGCTGAGAGCAGTTAGGTGGGACAGCGTGTGTGCATGTACATTTCCAAGGGAGATCAAAAACAAAGAAACTGTGCTCGTCAACTGGGTCATGTTCTTTGGGGCACACTCACTGGAGCAAAAACATTTTGCAACAGAAAACAAAACCCTGGTAGACCCAAAAAGCAATTCAATAACAGGTCAGTCTAATGTGCTCATAAACTGTTATCCTTCACTACCTGTACTAGACTACAGTTACGCCAACTTGAGGGAGTGGATATCTAGCAGATTACATTTGACTATTTTCTAATTGAAAGTCATGAATGGGTTTCAGTGCACACAGCTCAAAAGGGTACGATCTCAAACACAAGGGCAATAAATAACAAATACACTTTGGGGAGAAAAAAATAAATAATTCTCTATGGGGTCAAATACAAGGGGTGACATGTATGTAGTTAGTGGTGATGGATGTAGATTTGTCATTCTGTAACATTCACAGCAGTCAGTAACTAAACAGCCACAACCCCAGGAAGGATAAACACACCAGACTAAACTCAAATTAAACCATAATCTGTCTGTCACACTGCTCTCACCTCAGGTGCGTCTCATTACTCTGAAGTGGCTTCATCGTCTCCTTTCCTTCATCTACAATGACAAAAACCTGACTGGTAGGCTCCCCCCTTATTCCATCCTTTCAGACAAGGAAAGGAAGCAACTTCTTAGGACTGAGACACACCCCTCACCATCACCCTAATCAAATCCTAAAGCCTATAACAAACAGGTATATACAAAAATAAGCATAAATATAATATTATCTTTGCCCACGAGCTGTACTAGCAGGGTCCAGCCAGCAGAGGGGGCTGGTGTGTGTGGTCCTACAGGCCTTTGTTGAAGAAGATGGTAGTAGTGTGGGGACTGTTCTGTCGTATCCTCTCCTGCAGATCTGGCTCCAGGCTGCTCACAGCCATAGAACTATATAGAGAGTGAGAAAGAGAGTGAGAAAATTATTGATTAGACAGTTGTGTAGGAAAAGCAGATCCACTGTCTATTTCAAAAGGTATGCAACAGATCCACCGTCTATATCTAAGGTATGCAACAGATCCACCGTCTATATCTAAGGTATGCAACAGATCCACCGTCTATATCTAATGTATGTAACAGATGGCCATAATGTACCTCTTCTGTGGGAACAGGGCACAGCACAGAGGAGTGGCAAACACCAGGCTGAAAGAGAGACGGAGGTTTTGTCCAACCAGAGTTTAAGTAAACCGTGCAATACACATGGTTTGCAATCGCGGAGTTCGGTATTCAGAGCTCCAGTCAATTTAAAATGTTATGGTTAGTTTGCTTACAGTGCATGTCATTGCGAGAGGACTTATAACATGGATGAAATGTGTACCAAACAAAAACAGTTTACAGTAACATTAAATATAGATAGGTACTTACCACAGACCCACCAGTCCCACCTGTACTGGAGCGTTTAGGACTGGGAACCGCTGAGGAGAGAACACAGTGAGAAAGTGAAAGACTCCAACCTGAAGCAATTTTTCATAAAAACAGTATACAGACATTACACTGACAGTATTGCAGAGATTTACAAGCATGGTCCAGATCTGTTTGTGCCATCTTGCTTATTCATATGGTCATTGGCAAAGCAGCACAAACAGATCTGGGACCAGGCTAGAGATATACTGGATATCAGACAGACAGACAAAGCACAAAAGCCTGGATTTCCAACAGAAATTGCATTGCATGTTTTACATGGCTGACCCATAGAGGGTAGGCCTAGTGCAACAGTGGCTACATGCCACAGACTGTCCTTACGGACTGTAGAACCAGCAAGCCCATTTGCTGTAGAAAGCATGACAGGCATCTGACTGTTGTAACACTACCTTCATAAAGGCTTTCTTCTCCAGGGCGTTCATGATCACAGGGGGGATAGCTGTATACAGACACAGAAAGGAAAATACTTATTGTTTTCTAAGAGCAAAATTTCTGTTAGTTCACAACACGTTACTGATTCTGATAGTCATCAACAGTTTTAAGGAGGCTTTGCTAAATTATCTTTCCCAGAAGTACTAGTGTGAGGACAGTTTCAGAC
The DNA here is from genome assembly GCA_003317085.1 of Hucho hucho. NCBI lineage: Eukaryota > Metazoa > Chordata > Actinopteri > Salmoniformes > Salmonidae > Hucho > Hucho hucho. The sequence continues at coordinate 59,786 of QNTS01004950.1, forward strand.
CAAATTACACATGACCAATTGATCTTGTTTGAAACTGCATGTTAACTCCTTACCCAGTGCTTCCCAAACTTTTTTTGCATTGTGAAATATTGTGTCCCACCAGATTAAAAAACTAAACAATGTTCAATCCATCATGTGTGAAACACCGTGCTTACCCATAGCTGGCACAGCCATGCCAATCCTGGACACCACCACCTGGATGATGCCCGACTTGGCAGCGGTGACTGACTCTCCTAACCGGTTCCCATTCTCATCAGTCACTGGGATGCCGTACTTCAGCTCCCTAAGAAGAGGGACATAAGGAGAGGATGGAATTCAACCAAGCCTGTCATAGTCATGTTAAATCAACTTAAAAAAAATCTAAGTTATACAAATACATTTGAAACAAAGTGTTTGACAGCAACACAGTCCTAACCCTTCACAGAGCAGACCAAAAAGACAGTGCCAAGGAAAACCTTTGTCCCTAGTTAAGAGAGGAGGTCTGAACTCTAGCTCACCTCTGCCTCATGAAGGGGATGTTGATACAGTTGGCAGCAGCTACAGCAAAGAAGGGGACGAACCGGCTCATGACGGCTGGAAGGCGCTGGGGAGGGAGTTTGTTTTAATGTAGATTTTTCACAGCACACAAAAAAAAAAGCAAAGCAAATATGCAAAGTGTAAATCCACTAGAACGAAGATGATCCAGAGACAGTACCTTGGCTAGAGACTTGAGTCCCAGGGCTGTGACTACGGCTCCAGTGGTCGCACTGACGTAAGCTGCAGCCAGCTGACTGAGAGAACGTCACAAAGACATTTACATCTCACAATATACTGAGCCTCAATACAGTTCCTGTTCCAGGCATTTACCAGAGTCAAGTCTGATACACAGACAGAATGACTAAATACAGAGGTCTCAGGTCACAATGCATACGGAATGTAGTCAAGTCATAAGCAACATTCATCGAACACCGAAACGTGGCAGGTTAGTCAGACACGATGCACCAATAATGATTGGAATGGCCCCCCAGACTTTACATGCTCGTTCCATGATGGTTTCCATCTGCATATGAACTGAGGAGCACCAGCATTGCTGGCTCCCATTCCTCATGTGTCCTGGTTAGAGTGGGTGCATCTCAATAGTCTCAAGTGGAATCCTTTCCTTGTATCCTTCCCTTTATCTGCACTGATTTTACAGAACTGGACAGGTGAAATCTGATAGCAACAGTGTAAACCTTTCACCGATCATGTTCTTTCAGATTGGTGCAGATGTAAGAGGATGCCACTTTAAACTATTGAGATACAGCCCCTCCACCAGGGGCTGTATGTATCAAAAGCCTCAGAGAGATATATACAAATGCCTTGCTTTCTCTACCAGCTACAGACATGGAGGAAGGGGTACAGCTACAGCCATTCAGTTGGAATGGAGGAGCATGCTGAACTAAACAGTGAGGTGTAATACCGCTGTAAGGGGAGGAGTGTAGTGGACTGGGGTTCCACTGGCTAGCCTCTGCCTTGCAGGCCTCCATACAGAGCTAGGGGTGCATCGCAATAGTCTACTATGGTCTTCTCTCCTTGCCTCTTCTCCTTCGTCTGCGCCGATAGGAAACGAGAAGACGGGTGAAAGCAACATAGGGGAAGTGTTACGGGGGATTTGATCCCACCTATCCATGTCCTTTCAGATCAGTACCGATGAAGGAAAGCAGATGAGGAGAGGAAGCTAGCTAAGGCTATGAGATGCACCCTAGTACAGGTACAGCAGGGCTGGTTTAGTAATGTGGCGTTAGTGTTCCCAGTCCCTACTTGGTGGTGAGGGCAGCGTCTCCACTGCGGTTGGTGTAGTTGACCACAGCGTTGAAGGACTGGTTCACCCACTGCCAGAACACCACCGCTGGAGTCGTCCTGGAGAGGGTCAAGAGGGGTGAGAGAAGGGTAGGCAAAGGAGATGAAGAAAACAAGGGAGAGAGGGGTAGGCAAAGGAGAGATGAAGAAAACATGGGAGAGAAGGGAAGGGAGAGAAAGGGGACAAAGAAAGTGTGAACAAGCATTAAGCATTTCAGATATTTAATTCAGGCAGAATGCTTGAATTAATCATTCAAAGAAAGTCAAATCACAACTTGTAAACAGGTAACAATTTCACCTACCACTTCCAATTTCCACTTCCGTGTAGTGTTATTTTATTTAACTAGGCAGTTAAGAACAAATTCTTATTTAGAATGACGGCCTACCCCGGGCCAAAGCCTAAGGATGCTGGGCCAATTGTGCGCCGCCCTACAGGACTCCCAATCATGGGCGGTTGTGATACAGCCTGGAATCAAACCAGGGTCTGTAGTGATGCCTCTAGCACTGAGATGCAGTGCCTTAGACAGCTGCGCCACTCGGGAGCCCAGTGTGACTGATTGTATGCCCTTTACTCTTCAGACACACAACAATAGCTGCAGTGTGCTACTCTGGTCTTGCCCTCTGAGCAGGAATGTAAAGGCACAGTGGAAGGTATGCAGACTGAGAACATGAAAACAATCCAAGGCATCCACACACTAGCGGTGTCCTGACCCTCATTAAACGGTTTAGGAATTTTCCTTTCCGATGCCCTCAAGAGAAATCTTTTTTTATTTATTAAGTTTATTTATTAAGCAGACGCTCAATTAGGGTTATGTGCCTTGCTCAAGGGCCAAATCGACAGATTATTCACATAGTAGGCTTTGAGATTCTAACCAGCAACCTTCCACATTTTTTTTACCTTTATTTAACTAGGCAGGTCAGTTATCTTCTTAGGGAGCGGTGGTGCGCTAGCGCCCCACTCCCGACACTACCAGGTGAAATGCAAGGCGCCAAATTCAAAATCCAAAAGTTGAATTATTAAACATGCATCAATATACAAGTGCTTCATAGTCATCAAAAGCTCTGCTTCTTGGCAATATCACAGCGTTGTCAGATTTTAAAAAGGCTTTACGGCGAAAGCACCACATTTGATTGTTTGAGGGTAGCACCTAACATATTTTTTCCATTACCATAATTTCATAAGCCTCCACGGTTCACAGAAAACACATTTCACAGCGAAAACAAATCAATTACCCTTTGAAGAACTTCTGCTGAGGGCTTCCCAAGTGTCCAACGAAGACAATCCATGGTTCTTTTGTTAGAAAAAGTAATGTATTATATCCATAAATCTCAGTTTGGTTGGCGCGTTATAATGAGAAAATAGAGCCTCCAATCTTCCATTGAAACGTGAAGAGAACTCGTTCAACTTATACCTATAAACTTCCAAGAACAATCAAACATAATTGATAATGTATCCTTAGGAACACTTTAATGTATATGTTGTATAATATTTCAACCGGAATATAAACTGGGCGATAAGAAAGGAAAAAAACAAAGAACGCGCAAGCCGTGAGCGCGCATTTACTTGTATTGACATCTATGTGAACACTTCCTTATTCGACTTCTTCTCTGCTCTAAAAGCAGCTAAGAAGAATCAGAACACTTTCTCGAGACTTGACATCCAGAGGAAGCGATAGGTACTGCATTCATATGCCCTTATAAGGGCATTTTCATAAGGGAGGGGCTCTAAATGAGGCAATGTGTCAAAACCACTTTTTCCAGGACAGAAATTCCTCGGGGTTTCGCCTGCCATATCCGTTCTGTTATACTCACAGACAAAATGTTAACACTTTTAGAAAATTCAGAGTGTTTCCTATCCAATAGTACTAAATATGTGCATATCCTATTGTCTGGGCCTGAATGGGAGGCATTTTACTTTGGGCACGCCAGGATCTCCAAAACAGTCACCTCGTGCGCTGCTCCCAAAGAAGTTAAGAACAAATTCTTATTTACAATGACAGCCTAGGAACAGTGAGTTAACTGCCTTGTTCAGGGGCAGAACGACAGATATTTTTACCTTGTCAGCTCAGGGACTTGATCTTGCAACCTTTCGGTTACTAGTCCAACGCGCTAACCACTAGGCTACCTGCCACCCTAACACTGCCATCGAACCCAGTCTTCAGTTGAAAGAGAAGAGACCACTCCATTTGGGATAGTCAACTGCATAGGTTGTTTATGCCATTAGGTGAGAAATTATAACATGCTACATTTATTCTACATGATTCTATGCACTTTTGTCCTGGCATAGCTCACTATACAGCAAGAGAGGAGCATGAAAAGCCCATATGGTGTATGTGATTAAGTGAAGGCAGGCAGCCAGCGACAGCACGCACCATACACAGCATGGGTGGAGATTTAATCCCGACAAAGAATTTTTAAAATATCCCTGCTGTGCGGTTAGTTGCCACATCTCCGACATGTGCCTCTACATTTTTATCTGCAACATTCTTAACATTTCACCTCTTCCAGTACACTGCTCTGTGTGTTTTTTATTTATGTGTTTTACACTACACACAAATTGCATTTAACATGTATTGAATTTAAAAGTCATCACCCCAGTGGTACCTGTAGAATGTGAGCATACAGCCGGTGATGGTCATGTTCATGGGGACCTGGGCAGACATGCGCCCCACCACCACCATCTTCTCTCCAGTGTCAGGGTGGAAGGCAGAGTCATAGACGTACTTGGCTCTCCACAGCTCATCTTCCGTCAGACCTGGCTTCACCACTCCTAACCTGGACATAAGCACATCCTCTAAACAATGAATGAATGAAACAGAGCGTTGGGGCAACTAATTGCAATCTTTGATTCACAGAATCATGTGCTAAAATATAGGCTAAAGCTTCACCTACCTACGTTTTAACAAATCAAATTGTATATTGGACATGTTTTGCAGATGTTATCACAGGTGCAGCAAAATTCTTATGTTTCTAGCTCCAACAGTGCAGTAATACCTAACAATACACACAAATATTTCTACATTTCTCAAAGACAGTCTTAGACATTTATTTTGGTGTTTTCAGTTCACCTCTGATGTAAGAGAGAAACCAGTATGACAGATGTTCCAACCTACAAGCCTAATTAGATGCCTGTGTCTATTGTTTGTTTCTCCTATTACACCGTGGGGGGACAAGAGAGATATCAGGTTAAGGTGACAGCTAGCTAGCTCCTTGAACTCCTCAGGTTAGACTAGAGACAATGTTGATTGAGTCCATGAATGCATTAATGAAAATTAATTCCTCCCTAGGGGCCAGGGTAACTTCTACATTACCATTCACATTTTAGGCCACAGTAAACCACCCCTCTAATATAACCCAATGTCAACTCCACTACCACCCCTACATTCTCCTCTCATCCCTCACCCCATTAATCTCTCACTCTACCACCTTTCAATATCTTTAGATCTCTACAGAGACCGGTGTGTTCTCCAGCGCCTCAGAGGACTTGAGGATATTCCTGGGATCAACCAGCCTCCTTCCTTATGTGTCTTCCCCTCCCTCCGTACCTGTAGTTCTCCACAGTGACCCGTGTCCTCCCCCTCCCTCCGTACCTGTAGTTCTCCACAGTGACCCGTGCGTCCTCCCCCCTCCCTCCGAACCTGTAGTTTTCCACAGTGACCTGTGTGTCCTCCCCCTCCCTCCATACCTGTAGTTCTCCACAGTGACCCGTGCGTCCTCCAGTGTCTTAGAGGACTTGAGGATGTTCCTGGGGTCAGTGACGAAAAAGAAGTGCTGGGCACGGCCCATGAATGTGCTCTGGTCCCATCGCGGCTCCTTGATGTTAATGTCCAGGGACAGATCTCCAGACATCCTTGAGTTTACTATGAGCCCACCTGACAATAGAAACAAGTGTTAGTTAGACATGTGATTATTCTCTGCACATTTGACAAAGACTTTCTCACTTTAACCTGTTTGGGCTAGGGGGCAGTATTTTGAAGTTCGGATGAAAAACATGCCAAAAGTAAACTGCCTGTTAGTCAGGTCCAGAAGCTAGGATATGCATATAATTAGTAGCTTTGGATAGATAACACTCTGAAGTTTAAAACTGTTAAAATAATGTCTGAGTATAACAGAACTGATATCGCAGGCGAAAACCAGAGCAAAATTTGTTTTCAATTGGCATCCTATTCAAACCATTGAATTTTAGCTCTCATATTGCAGTTCCTATGGCTTCCACTATATGTCTGTCTTTAGAAAAGGTTTCAAGCTTTTATCTTGAATAACCATGGAGTAAGAGATGTTTTTCCTGAGGTGTCATCAAGTGTCCTGTTATGGATTGAGTGCATTAACAGTGAGTGGGCTCTGAGCTATTTTTCTCTTCTATTCAACAGGCTATATTCTGTCTGAATTATTGTTTTATTCATTTTAAAATCAATACATCTGAGTATTGATTAGAAACACTGTTTGATTTGTTTGGACGAACTTTACCGGTACTTTTGGGATATTGTTTGTCTGCATGGATGAACGCCTTTGGGCAGGTGGATTACTGAACAAAACGCACCAACCAAACTGAGCTTTATGGATAGAAAGAGGAACTTTATCAAACAAAAGGACCTTTTATTGTGTAACCGGGACATTTTGGTATGCCATCAGATGAAGATCTTCAAAAGGTAAGCGATTTATTTTGTGACACCTCTGCTGGTTAAGTTATGCTAATTGAATATTTGTGCGGGGCGCTGTCCTCAGACAATCAAATGTTATGCTTTCACCGTAAAGCCTTTTTTAAATCTGACAACGCTGTGAGACTGCCAAGATTCTAAGCCTTTGAACAGTGTGCAACACTTGTATTTTCATGAATGTTTGAAATGAGTATTTTTGTAATTTGAATTTGGTGCTCTGCATTTCACCGGATGTTTTCAAAAATCGATCCCGTTCACGGGATTGTATCCCTAAGAAGATAAAAAATGTTTCCCCCCCCTGAAACATTAGAAAGTCAAAATTGGCCTTGTGGATGAATTCAACCAGCTCATGGAGCCTAGTGACTAGAGCAGAACTCAAGAGGCAAATGATAAAAGAGGACTCCTACTTCCCAGCTTGGACTAAGCCCCCCACCTCTGATTCATGTACAACTTCCTCCCTCTACACAGCCTAGCTCAACAGCCAAAACACACCTCCTGATTGGAGGGGCCCTCTCCACCTCTATGATTTGGGGAGGTAACTAGTAAAGGACAAAGAGGCTATCATCAGGGCTGTTTCTAATTGAGCCAACTGGTCATTGTAGGAAGGTAACAGTGTAGTGTTGTTAAATACAGAAAGTCTGGCCTTAACCAAATTCTCTGATTATGGAGCTTGCCCCAAACTGCAACAGCATTATTGAAGTGAATTACGTTGCCAAAATCTGACTTTAGTGAGTTCAAGACAACTGGGAACAACGAGCTACGACTGGGAAAATACATTTTGAACTTTCATCCAACTCGGAATAGTAAATCAGGCATCTTTCTAGAGCTACGAACTAATCACAATTCAACCTTTTTGTTTCGTTCCCAGTTGTCTTGAAAAGCCCCATAAATCCAGAGAATGACATACCTTGATGACAAAATTTGCCCACGAAGGACCACCGTGCCACCTTCCTGTTCAAGTGAGCACAGCACAACAAGGTAAGTCCAAAACTGTATTGTATGCTGTTGCATAAATTATGTAATATACCAGGGAGATATGTATACTGTAGCTAAGAAAGTAATACTAAGTGTATATTGTGTAGTAAGCTGTTAGTAGCCCATGTGCTTCACCCTAATAATTTGGCCCCTTTTCCCCTCATAACTTAGCCTACTGTTCTAACTTGGTGGTGCACATGTAGCCTATAACCTGTTTTTGAGAAATGTAATTGAATATTGTAAGAGCTTTCGTTGTCTGCATTTATTTATCCTACAGTTCTGACTTGGTGTACAGGGAGAACACTATGAACTGCCATGATAAAAAAGTATTTTCCTGTATATATAGTTATTTTTTACTTCTGCTTTTTAATTACGTGTTTCTTTTCTCTTATTCTTATCGTATTTGTTTTAAACTGCACTATCGGTTAGGGGCTCGTAAGTAAGTGTTTCACTGTAAGGTGTACACCTGTTGTATTCGGCGCATGTGACTACCAGAATTTGATTTGATGTTCTGAACATTTCAAAAGTGCTGAACAAATAGTTATATTGACTACGTCCGTCTGTCCTAACACTCATTCATGTCGTAATAGAAATTACAGATTGCCTCTTATCCGTTTGTCTTCCCCTTACGCCATAGCTTGTACATCTCAATTGTCAGAAGAATCCACATATGTTTAAGCAAGTCAGCCATGTTTATTTTTTTAAATGCCGTAAATGAGACTGAATGAACTGCTTCGCTGCCAGACAAGGCACCGCTGATAGCCAGGTGTAGCAGTGTTAAGATGTTGAGACTGCATTGGCCTATATTTTGTTATGCAAATCAAGTTGTAAGCCTAAACATATCCAAACAATTTGCAGTTGTTTCACGTGATAGTAAACCAATTGTTATGTCTATACAATTGCCACTTGTGTAGACGTCATATGGTATTACTTTACAAATTCTGTACTTAGACCAACAAAGCTGACCATCAAATACATTGTAACACCTTCCTTCTCTTTACCCATGTCAACATATTGCAGTAAGACAACGTGGGAAATTAAGTAACGTTAGCCATTGTATTCAACTAAGTGAATACTAATGAACCCAAGCATTATTGCAATAAGGTACGTGACTGGTGCAGAAGATGACAGATGGGCTGTCACACGACATTTCTGGCATTACTTTAGGCAGCATCACTCACTGCCTGACACTCACGAAAAGGCAAGGAGAAAGCAAGACCAAAACAGAAATGTACCTAGTTACAAGTTGTTAATATTACTTGAATCGCTATAGACAAGTCATTTATTCATCGATGTGACATTTTGTGAGTGCAGTTGACATTAGCTAGCTATAAAGTTAGCATGCTCACGTTTAGTTAACTAGCTACTTTTCTCAGTTTGCTTGTCAAATATTGAAGCAGTAGAATGGGAGTCTGACAGACACGATCTTGGTCTGAATAACTGTATTGTGAACGAACATGGTGACTTTTTAGTTAGCTAGCTATATGGGTAACTTCTAGCTAGCACGTCACCACATTGAAAAAAGGGGACCGACCGAACGTCAGCATCTTCGTGTTAGCTCGCGCTAGCTATACATTTACTGAATGCACAAACCCTGCCAACAAAACCACCAAAACATACATACCTGCTGTGTTCACTATGTAATTTCAGAGAGCTGTAAAACTGTGACCTCTCAGCGATATCGCCGCATGGATTTTGATGTGCACGGTGCCAGTCTCTCTACCTTGAAAGCTGAGGAGAAAAGACGGGGTCGTCCTTTGTTACCACAACCACAAAGTCATAATTATGGCAAAACCCCGCCTATTTCTACAATTGATCTTAAAATCTTAAACCTAACCTTAAACTTGACAACTTAGATAACCGTATGCCTAGCCCTAACATTACATTAAGACCAAAAAAGCAAATGTTTGTTTTCATGAATGTTTACGATGTAGGCCATATTGACTTTGTGGCTGTGGTTACTAGCTAGTGACAACCGGAAAAGGGCGGAGTCGAACTACAACTTTTTTGTCAGTTGTTCCATAGCGATAGGAGGTTGGCTAGAATCACTGGGCGTTGGTGGCAAATGGAAAATGATTGGTTTATTGTATCTGCCTAGCCAAATACTTTCAAAAACAAACTTCTCAAATAGTAAAATATATGTTTTTCCAATAAGATTTACCTGGATAAATCAAGATAAGATAAACCGTTTTTTTTCACGGACATAAATAGATATTTTAAATAATGTTTTTCTATTGCACAGTCTATCAACGTTGCTACATGTTGGTGCGAGACCTTCCTCAAGCCTTCAAATGTTCCTGTGTCCCTCAACTGAAGGTGAACAAAACAGTATTTTCCAATCCCATCACAGCCCAACTATGCATGCACAGCCCGCCCAGTGGAAACTAACTGTGTGACTCACCACAGTGATCCTGTGACTCACCAGAGGTCATTTCCCACCCACCATTTGGGAAACAGCTTGAACTGAGCAGTCTTGCATGTTTTACATCACAATGTGTGTGTGTATGTGTGTGTGCGTATGCAGCACCTTATGATTCATCATATGATTAATGATTGATTGACAAACAATCTATATTTGATAATTAACTGAAGATTCTTTCAGTCATAACTGAGTTTATAAACTACAGTAGACTACTGGCCTACATTTCCTTCATTATCAAGGATCCTATACTACTACCATGATATGGCATTACTCAGACCGAAGATTGTAGCATAACATCTCTCACTGTCACGCAGAAACACTAGCCATGTATTCTTGTCAATTACAATAAGTTCTAGCTTTAATACCTCAAATATTTTTAATTATGCTCCTACATTTCCCAACTTTGGCACACAAGTGCTCCTTGTAAAAAGGAGCTCTGCCGTTTGCCTACTTTGTGAACCTTGTAATGTAATTACAGAGGGATAGACACTAGCTATAGTTTGGGAGTAGTTAAGACACTAGCTATAGTATGGGAGTAGTTAAGAAGTATTCTTATACCTCCCAAGACAATTGTCACTGTCCAGAGCAAATGAGATGTCCATCCACAGGTGTCCAATGGTAGGGCAGATGGGCATGCTGTGCACCTCTGTGGGCAGATTTGATTATGCTGAGCCGCCGGGCACTGGTCTATGGCCCGTTACGTGAATGGGCAAAGCGGTGAGGGAGGAGCACTCTTCCCAAATGGAACAGTAACCTGCACCGTTTGGTAATGTTGTCAACAAAGCAGCATCATGCATTGTCCAGAAACATACATCTCTTTTCCATAAAATATACACTACTGTTAAAAAGTTTGGGTTCGCTTAGAAATGTCCTTGCCTAGAAGGCCAGCATCCTGGAGTCACCTCTTCACCGTTGAGACTGGTGTTTTGCAGGTACTATTTAATGAAGCTGCCAGTTGACAACTGAGGCGTCTGTTTCTCAAACCAGACACACTAATGTACTTGTCCTCTTACTCAGTTGTGCACCGGGGCCTCACACTCCTCTTTCTATTCTGGTTAGAGCCAGTTTGCGCTGTTCTGTGAAGGGAGAAGTACGCAGCGTTGTACGAGAGCTTCAGTTTCTTGGCAATTTCTCGCATGGAATAGCCTTCATTTCTCAGAACAAAAACAGACTGACGAGTTTCAGAAGAAAGTTCTTTGTTTCTGGCTATTTTGAGCCTGTAATCGAACCTACAAATGCTGATGCTCCAGATACTCAACTAGTCTAAAGAAGGCCAGTTTTATTGCGTCTTTAATCAGAACAACAGTTTTCAGCTGTGCTATCATGATTGCAAAAGGGTTTTCTAATGATCAATAAGCCTTTTAAATTGATAAACTTGGATTAGCTAACACAACGTGCCATTGGAACACAGGAGTGATGGTTGCTGATAATGGTTCTCTGTACGCCTATGTAGATATTCCATAAAAGATCTGCCGTTTCCAGCTACAATAGTCATTTACAACATTAACAATGTCTACACTGTGTATTTCTGATCGAATTGATGTTATTTTAAATGGACAAAAAACGTGCTTTTCTTTCAAAAACAAGGACATTTCTAAGTGACCCCAAACTTTTGAACGGTAGTGTATGTTTTCATTGAGAAAGCAGATAAAGCATTTTAATCACTTTTGCAAGTGAATACGCAGAATCCTAGTCATTACTCCTCGTGCCTAATTACTCCACTTTTGATTTGAGCCGACTTCGCTGTGGGCAGCCCGGGTTCCAAAACGAATTACAAAATAACGATCTATAGTTTGATACCAAGCCAATTTTGGTGATGTGTTTTGTGTGCCCAAGTTGAGTCTCTCTGACTTGTTTAGGATCCTACTCTATATATACAAAGTATGTGGACACCTCTTCAAATTAGTGGATTCAGCTATTTCAGGCACACCCGTTGCTGACAGGTGTTTACAATCTAGCACACAGCTGTGCAATCTCCATAGACAAACATTTGCAGTAGAATGGCCTTACTGAAGACCTCAGTGACTTTCAATGTAGCACCGTCATGGGATGCCACCTTTCCAACAAGTCAGTTCGTCAAATGTATGCCCTGCCATGTATGCCCTGTTATTGTGAAGTGGAAACGTCTAGGAGCAACTCCGGTTCAGCCGTGAAGTGGTAGGCCGCACAAGCTCACAGTACGGGACTGTCGGGTGCTGAAGCGCGTAACATGTAAAAATTGCAAGACTCACTACTTCGTCGGGAGCTTCATGAAATGGGTTTCCAAGCAGCCACACACAAGCCTAAGATCACAATGCGCAATGCCAAGCGTCGGCTGGAGCGGTGTAAAGCTTGCCGCCAGTGGACTCTGGAGCAGTGGAAACGCGTTCTCTGGAGTGATGAATCACACTTCACCATCTGGCAGTCCGACGGACGAATCTGGGTTTGGAGGATGCCAGGAGAACGCTACCTGCCCCAAAGCATAGTGCCAACTGTAAAGTTTGGTGGAGGAGGAATAATGTTCTGGGGCTGTTTTTCATGGTTCGGGCTAGATACCTTAGTTCTAGTGAAGGGAAATCTTAACGCTACAGCATACAATGGCATTCTAGACGATTCTGTGTTTCCAACTTCATGGTAACAATTTGGGGAGGGCCCTTTCCATATTAATGCCCATTATTTTAGAATGAAATGTTTGAAGAGCAGGTGTCCACATACTTTTGGTCATGTAGTGTATTTTACATATTTTGCCATGAGGCTGAGATCTTTTTCCGACAAATTCTTGTCTTAATATTAATAAAATATGAAATACATTAAGTGTAAAAAAACATAAGGAACAGCCAACATCTGCAAACCATGTGTATGTGACCAACACAATTTGATTAGACCTTCCTGATATTGAGTTGCACCCCTTTTTGGCCTCAGAACAGCCTCAATTCGTCGGGACATGGATTCTACAAGGTGTCGAAAGAGTTCCACAGGGATGCTGGACCATGATGTCTCCAATGCTTCCCCTTGTCCTTATATTGGCCCAAGAATTCTGAGCAACATTTTTTTATTATTGTTGATACTGTAAAAACTCCAGCAAATCAGCTCCAAGGGATTTTAATTTTGGAAATCTGTTCCAAAGTATTCCCCGAATAATTTTGAGATATGTACTGTATGTACAGTATATAATCATATTATGCAAATGTAAGCAAGGTTTGAAATGATTATGTTTTAGTCAAATAATATATCGGTTTGGGCTTCTTGCTGTCAATTTTCGGTTCTGGCCCCATGACCATCCACCCAAGAAACAAAAACTGTCAATACAGTGCTTTCAGACAGTATTCACACCCATTTACTTTTTCCACATTTTGTTGTGCTACAAAGTGGGATAAAAATGGGTTGAATTGTAATTTTTTTGTCAACAATCTACACAATCTACTCTATTTTATAAAAAATGTAACACTAATATATCTTAATTAGATAAACCCCATGAGTCAATACATGTTAGATTCACCTTTGGCAGCAATTACAGATGTCTTTCTGGGTAAGTCTTTAAGAGCTTTCCACACCTGGATTGTGCAACATTTTCCTATTATTCTTTTCAAAATTCTTCAAGCTCTGTCAAATTGGTTGTTGATCATTGCTAGACAACCATTTTCGGGTCTTTCCATAGAATTTCAAACAGATTTAAGTCAAAACTGTAACTCGGCCACTGGCCAATTTAATAACAAGGCTCCCGAAATTTTACCAGCATATCGAATGTGCCACCCGGGCTGGTAAAATCCTGGATCACTGTTATTCCAACTTCCGTGATGCATACAAGGCCATTCTCCGCCCTCCTTTCGGCAAGTCTGACCATGACTCCATTTTGTTGCTCCCAGCCTACAAACAGAAACTAAAACAGGAAACGCCCGTTCTCAGGTCTGTTCAACGCTGGTCCGACCAATCTGATTCCATGCTGCAAGATTGCTTCGAGCACGTGGACTGGGATATGTTCCGGATAGCATCGGACAACAACATTGATGTATATGCTGATTCGGTGAGCGAGTTTATTAGCAAGTGCATTGGTGATGTTGTACCCATAGCAAATATTAAAACCTTCCCCAACCAGAAACCATAGATTGATGGCAGCATTCGCGCAAAACTGAAAGCGCGAACCACTGCTTTTAACCAGGGTAAGGCTACCGGAAACATGACTGAATACAAACAGTGTAGCTATTCCCTCCGCAAGGCAATCAAACAAGCTAAGCGTCAATATAGAGACAAAGTAGAGTCACAATTCAACGGCTCAGACACAAGAGGAATGTGGCAGGGTCTACAGTCAATCACGGACTACAAAAAGAAAACCAGCCCCGTTGCGGACCATGACGTCCTGCTCCCAGACAAACTAAACAACTTCTTTGCTCGCTTTGAGGACAATACAGTGCCACCGACACGGCCCGCTACCAAAACCTGCGGGCTCACCTTCACCGCAGCCAATGTGAGAAAAACATTTAAATGTGTTAACCCTCGCAAGGCTGCCGGCCCAGATGGCATCCCTGGCCGTGTCCTCAGAGCATGCGCAGACCAGCTGGCTGGTGTGTTTACGGACATATTCAATCAGTCCCTATCCCAGTCTGCTGTTCCCACATGCTTCAAGAGGGCCACCATTGTTCCTGTTCCCAAGAAAGCTAAGGTGACTGAGCTAAATGACTATCGCCCCGTAGCACTCACTTCCGTCATCATGAAGTGCTTTGAGAGATTAGTCAAGGATCATATCACCTCCATCCTGCCAGACACCCTGGACCCACTCCAATTTGCTTACCGTCCCAATAGGTCCACAGACGACGCAATCGCAATCACACTGCATACTGCCCTAACCCATCTGGACAAGAGGAATACTTATGTAAGAATGCTGTTCATCGACTACAGCTCAGCATTTAACACCATAGTTCCCTCCAAGCTCGTCATTAAGCTCGAGACCCTGGGTCTCGACCCAGCCCTGTGCAACTGGGTCCTGGACTTCCTGACGGGCCGGTCCCAGGTGGTGAGGGTAGGAAACAACATCTCCACCCCGCTGATCCTCAACACTGGGGCCCCACAAGGGTGCGTTCTCAGCCCTCTCCTGTACTCCCTGTTTACCCATGACTGCGTGGCCAAGCACGCATCCAACTCAATCATCAAGTTTGCTGACGACACTACAGTGGTAGGCTTGATTACCAACAACGACGAGACGGCCTACAGAGAGGAGGTGAGGGCCCTCGGAGTGTGGTGTCAGGAAAATAACCTCTCACTCAATGTCAGCAAAACAAAGGAGATGATCGTGGACTTCAGGAAACAGGAGAGGGAGCACCCCCCTATCCACATCGAGGGGACAGTAGTGGAGAAGGTGGAAAGATTTAAGTTCCTCGGCGTACACATCACGGACAAACTGAATTGGTCCACCCACACAGACAGCGTGGTGAAGAAGGCGCAACAGCGCCTCTTCAACCTCAGGAGGCTGAAGAAATTCGGCTTGTCACCAAAATCACTCACAAACTTTTACAGATGCACAATCGAGAGCATCCTGTCGGGCTGTATCACCGCCTGGTATGGCAACTGCTCCGCCCACAACCGTAAGGCTCTCCAGAGGGTAGTGAGGACTGCACAGCGCATCACCGGGGGTAAACTACCTGCTCTTCAGGACACCTACACCACCCGATGTCACAGGAAGGCCAAAAAGATCATCAAGGACAACAACCACCCGAGCCACTGCCTGTTCACCCCGCTACCATCCAGAAGGCGAGGTCAGTACAGGTGCATCAAAGCTGGGACCGAGAGACTGAAAAACAGCTTCTACCTCAAGGCCATCAGACTGTTAAACAGCCATCAGGCGTCACAAAATCCCAATTAGCGATAAAATAAATCCCTTACCTGTTTACAATGTCAAGGGTCCCAGCTACACAATGAATGGTCATTTTGTTTGATAAAATCTATTTTCATAACCTAACACAAAACCTTTTGTAAACCGCTTGTGTCGTGAATTCTGTCTCATTCAACTTTCGATGAGACATTTGATGTAATTACAAACACTAAACATACGTTTATCCAGTCATTGTTGGTTTCATTGCAATCCTCTGGTTGTTAGTAACACAACCATACATGATGGTTATTTTTGCGGGACGTATTGACCTAAAGAAACCTATTTGAAGACTCCAAGGAATTAACTTATTGCGCACCAATGATATGACTGGTGTTTCATTGATTGACTGTACTTTGACCACTGATCATCTTGAAATCTAGCTTTGTAGATAGCCAATGAGCTTAGGTAAACGGCAATATGTAATGGTTATGGGTTGGAAGACCAGCCCTTGAAGTAAACTCGGGCGTAAAGAGCTTCATTCGCTATTGAAAATCTCACTTGAAGCAGCCAGGAGCGTTACTGTCACGTTCAGGCCTGATATTTATAGGCTGGCGTGTTTAGTTTCGTTTTGGTGTAGGGTTTTTTTGTTCTAGGTGTTGTAATTCTATGTTGGGGTAATGGTTCCCAATTAGAGGCAGCTGAGTGTCGTTACCTCTAAATGGGAACCATATATATGTTTGTAGTTTTCAGAGGGGTTTTGTGGGTTATTGTTTGTGCATAGCTTTGTTGGTTTCACTTGTTATGTTCAACATTACGATCTTCGTTCGTTTTGTTTATTGTTTTTCCAGTTACGTTATTTAATAAAGAATGTATACTGGATACCTCGCTGCGCATGGAGATCGTGACAGAATAACCCACCAGATAAGGACCAAGCAGCGAGAGAACCGGGAGTACTGGACCTGGGAGGAGGAATTGTTTAGAGGGGGACCCTGGACCCAGCCTGGAGAGTATCGCCGTCCAAGAGAGGAACTGGAAGCAGCAGCGGCGGAGCGGCGCAGGTGTGAGGATTTATATGGAGCATGGAATCCGGAGAGAGAAAAGTTTGTTAGAACTCGCCTGGCTAGGAAGCCCGAAAGGCAGCCCCAAAAAACTTTTGGGAGGGGGCACACGGGGAGTTTGGCCGGTTCAGGATGGACTCCTGAGCCAACTCCTCGTGCTCTCTGGAGGGAGCGTTGGAGGGAGCGTCGCACTGGTAAGACGCCGTGCTATGCAGTTTTGCACACGGTGTCTCCAGTGCGCGTTCAGAGCCTGGTGCGAGAGATTCCAGCTCCACTCATCTGTCAGGGGAGGGTGAGTGTGCAGCCTGGAAGAGTGGTGCTGGCTCAACGCTCCTGGTCTCCGGTGCGCCTACTTGGACCAGGATATCCTGCACCGGTTCTGCGTACAGTGTCTCCGGTGCGTGTCCATAGCCCGGTGCGTGAGATTCCAGCTCCACTCATCTGTCAGGGGAGGGTGAGTGTGCTGCCTGGAAGAGTGGTGCCGGCTCTGCGCGCTAGGTCTCCAGTACACCTTCTGGGACCGAGATATCCTGCACCGGTTCTGCGTGTGGGGTCTCCGGTTCGCATCCACAGCCCAGTGCGAGACATTCCAGCTCCCATCATCGGTGAGGCAAGGGTGAGTGAACAGCCGGGGAGAGAAGTACCGGCTCCACACACCAGGTCCCCTGTACGCTTAGATAGCCCAGTACGTCCAGTCCCGGCTCCGCGCACCAGGCCCCCTGTGCGCTTAGAGAGTCCAGCACGTCCTGT
>QNTS01004951.1:22907-38318 GCA_003317085.1 Hucho hucho
AGCATTTAGTTTGGTACAGCGGGGGTTAATATAAGCCTAGCATTTAGTTTGGTACAGCGGGGGTTAATATAAGCATTTAGTTTGGTACAGCGGGGGTTAATATAAGCCTAGCATTTAGTTTGGTACAGCGGGGGTTAATATAAGCCTAGAATTTAGTTTGGTACAGCGGGGGTTAATATAAGCATTTAGTTTGGTACAGCGGGGGTTAATATAAGCCTAGAATTTAGTTTGGTACAGCGGGGGTTAATATAAGCCTAGAATTTAGTTTGGTACAGCGGGGGTTAATATAAGCATTTCGTTTGGTACAGTGAGGGTTAATATAAGCCTCGCTGTCTGCCTGCCTGACCTCGGAAACAATGTTTCACTTTTGAATTTCGATCTTTAGAACCATAGATAGAGTGAACGGTGCCCAGAATACTTTTTCTGAGCTAGTTGAAATCACGCATCAATGTCATTATCATGGACATATCCAAGTATACTGAACAAAAATATAAACACAACATGCAACCATTTTAAAGATTTTATGAGTTACAGTTCATATGAGGAAATCAGTCAATTTAAATAAATAAATTAGACCCTAATCTATGGATTTCACATGACTGGGAATACAGATATGCATCTGTTGGTCACAGATACGACACATCTCCTTCACATAGAGTTGATCAGGCTGGTGATTGTGGCCTGTGGAATGTTGTCCCACTCCTCTTCAATGGCTGTGCGAAGTTGCTGGATATTGGTGGGAACAGGAACACGCTGTCATACACGTCGATCCAGAGCAACCCAAACATGCTCAATGGGTGACAAGTCTGGTGAGTATGCAGGCCATGGAAGAATTGGGAAATGTTCAGCTTCAAGGAATTGTGTACAGATCCTTGCCACATGGGGCCGTGCATTATCATGCTGAAACATGAGGTGATGGCGGCGGAAGAATGGCACAATATCTCTGTGCATTCAAATTGCCATGGATAAAATGCAATTGTGTTCGATGTCCGTAGCTTATGCCTGCCCATACCAAAACATTCCTGCTGTCAGCATGCCAATTGCACGCTCCCTCAAAACTTTTGACATCTGTGACATTGTGTTGTGTGACAAAATTGCAGATTTTAGAGTGGCCTTTTATTGTCCCCAGCACAAAGTGCACCTGTGTAATGATCATGCTGTTTAATCAGCTTCTTGATATGCCACACCTGTCAGGTGGATGGATTATCTAGGCGTATGGAACATTTCTGGGATCTTTTATTTCAGCTCATTACTTTACACGTTGCGTTATTTTTGTTCAGTGTAAATGCCAGTCGAAAAAACGGACATGCAAATGCAGCTAGTGTACTGTCCTTCTAGGTTCAATGTTTGACGTGACTGAGTTAGCTGAAGTTGGCTAGCTAGCTAGTGACAAGAACGTTATCCAGCCTGCATAGCAACCATTTTGTTTAGAACGGAAGACCAGTCCTTTTGCATAGCAACTATTCAAAAACAATTAACAACTGGGTGGCATCTGTAGCAACATGACCAAAATAACTAACAACCAGATTTTTGTCCTTTGTCTGGACTATATCTTCAGGTGGAAGAATGAAATTGTATGTATTGACTTATCAAAATAACGTTTGAATGAAAATATGTAATTCATTGTTATTTAAATATGTTGGTAACAGTTTTATAAAAGCAATTAGGCACACAAGACAGTGCTGTATCATGAATACAGTCAAGGGTAAATGGGTTGACTGGCCCTCTGCTATTGCATCAGGCTGAACAACACCCTTTACCTGTGACTGTATTCATGATACAGTATTGCCTCTTGTGCCTTATTGCTTAAATGCAAACTCTATCATTCATATGCATTATGTAACTGAGCACCATGTCAAATACAATTATACAAGAGACCCTTCTACAAATGACAAAACATGCAAGGACAAGGTATCAACCTAAATCCCAGACTCAACAGTCATAAGATCAGGTATGGTCTTGGAGTACTACTTATTCAGGGTGTGGAGTGCTCGCTAATGTTTACCCTGCCTTTGGAGAGGGAACCGAATGTTGTGTCTGTCTGTGTGCCCAGATCCCTCTGATAGGAAGGCAGGGTGTCCTTATCCCTCTGATAGGAAGGCAGGCTGTCCTTATCTCTCTGCAGCCTATCTTATCTGTTGGAAGCTTGAAGAGCGTAGCAGAATCAAAGCCTCAGATCCTACCTCCCCTACCCCCTTCTCTTCCTCCTTCCTCACCTCATCCACTGGTTGCTGTCCAGACGAAATAGAGGAAGGAGATTCCACACAACTGTCTATAGGACCAGGAGGAAGAGACGAGACAGACAGAAAGATAGACAGCGGGGAAAAGTAAAAGAGGTCTGGCTGTTAAATAGACGGGCACCTGCTCTCCTTTCCTTTGATCTTAGAGATCACTCCATCTCTCTTTCAACTCGTCTGATTCAACTCGTCTGTAACTTGTCTGCAGCCTTGTAGAATGACCTTTTGGAAAAGTAAGTATGAAAAAGGAAGTATATAATTAATTTTAAACCCCGTTGCCTTGTGCATAAGAACAGCTCCCGAGTGGCGCAGCAGTCTAAGGCACTGCATCTCTGTGCTAGAGGTGTCATTACAGACCCTGGTTTGATTCCAGGCTGTATTGCAACCGGCTGTGATTGGGAGTCCCATAGGGCAGCGCACAATTGGTCCAGGTTTGGCAGGGGTAGGCCGTCATTGTAAATAAGAATGTGTTCTTAACTGACTTGCCTAGTTAAATAAAGAAAAAACTGCCCTTAGCTGTGGTATAATGGCCTCAGGCCTTATTGCTTAAATAAGCCTTTCACCAAAAACCATTTGGCAATAAAGAAATAACTATGCATTATTTGCAAGTAGAAATAAAACACGATGACACAAATAATAAACTGTACTAGAGCAGCAGTTTAATATGAACTTTATTACATAATTGTAATTAGACAATTAGTGTCTGGCTATTGACAAGTATTCAACCTAAAACGTCCACTTCCAGGGGTATAGAAACTGATTAGGAAATAACAGTTTGTGTGTGTGTTGGCCGTGGGTGAGGAGGCAGAGGAAGGGCAGGCTAAACAGGGGTTGTGTCCTGTTATCATGGTGACTAGACAGAGCCTCTCCTCACACACACACAACCTGAGGAGAGAGACTGGTGTCTAGACAGAGCCTCTCCTCACACACACCTACCTGAGAGAGACTGGTGTCTAGACAGAGCCTCTCCTCACACACACCTACCTGAGAGAGACTGGTGTCTAGACAGAGCCTCTCCTCACACACACCTACCTGAGGAGAGAGACTGGTGTCTAGACAGAGCCTCTCCTCACACACACCTATCTGAGGAGAGAGACTGGTGTCTAGACAGAGCCTCTCCTCACACACACCTACCTGAGGAGAGAGACTGGTGTCTCTCATGCACATATTCACACAGAGAGAGCTCCGTGACTGTAATCAAATCAAGCTTTATTTCTACAGCACATTTCAGACATGGAATGCAACACAATGTGCTTCACAGGGAAAAAAACAAAAACAATGAAAATAAGAACTGAAATAACAAACATAAAAGGATTTAAAAAAAATAAAAATTAAATAAATATGAAAAACGACTGAAAAAGCACCTTAAGGAAAAGCAAAGCTAAGAAGGTGTGTTTTAAGATCTCTTTAAATATGTCCACAGTTTCATCCCAACTCAGGGTGTATTTATTTTATTCCACCTTTATTTAACCAGGTAGTTCTATATGATGTCATAATACAGGTAGGCCAGTTGAGAACAAGTTCTCATTTACAACTGCGACCTGGCCAAGATAAAGCAAAGCAGTGCGACAAAAACAACAACACAGAGTTGCACATAAACAAACGTACAGTCAATAACACAAAAGAAAATAAAAATAGACAAATCTATGTACAGTGTGTGCAAATGTAGAAGAGTAGGGAGGTAGACAATAAATAGACCATAGAGGCGAAATAATTTAGCATTAATACTGGAGTGAGATGTGCAGATGATGATGTGCAAGTAGAGATACTGGGGTGCAAAAGAGCAAGAGGGTAAGTAATAATATGGGGATGAGGTAGTTGGGTGTGCTATTTACATATTGGCTGTGTACAGGTACAGTGATCGGTAAGCTGCTCTGACAGCTGATGCTTAAAGTTAGAGAGGGAGATATAAGACTCCAGCTTCAGAGATTTTTGCAATTAGTTTCAGTCATTGGCAGCAGAGAACTGGAAGGAAAGGTGGACAAAGGAAGTGTTGGCTTTGGGGATGACCCGTGCAATATACCTGCTGGAGCGCGTGCTATGGTGACCAGTGAGCTGAGATAAGGTGGGGCTTTACCTAGCAAAGACTTATAGATGACCTGGAGCCAGTTGGTTTGGCGACGGATATGTAGTGAGGGCCAGCCAACGAGAGCATGTCGCAGTGGTGGGTAGTATATGGGGCTTTGGTGACGAAAACGGATGGCACTGAGATAGACTACATCCAGTTTGCTGAGTAGAGTGTTGGGGGCTATTTTGTAAATGACATCGCCGAAGTCAAGGATCGGTAGGATAGTCAGTTTTACGAGGGTATGTTTGGCGGCATGAGTGAAGGAGGCTTTGTTGCGAAATAGGAGGCCGATTCTAGATTTAATTTTGGATTGGAGATCCTTAATGTGAGTCTGGAAGGAGAGTTTACAGTCTAACCAGACACCTAGGTAGTTGTAGTTGTCCACATATTCTAGGTCAGAACCGTCTAGAGTAGTGATGCTAGTCGGGCGGGAGGGTGCGGGCAGCAATCGGTTGAAGAGCATGCACTTGGTTTTACAAGCATTTAAAAGCAGTTGGAGGCCACGGAAGGAGTGTTGTATGGCGTTGAAGCTCGTTTGGAGGTTTGTTAGCACAGTGTCCAAAGGAGGGCCAGATGTATACAGAATGGTGTCGTCTGCGTAGTGGTGGATCAGAGAATCACCAGCAGAAAGCGCGACATCATTGATATATACAGAGAAAAGAGTCGGCCCAAGAATTGAACCCTGTGGCACCCCCATAGAGACTGCCAGAGGTCCGGACAACAGGCCATCCGATTTGACACACTGAACTCTATCTGAGCAGTAGTTAGTGAACCATGCGAGGCAGTCATTTGAGAAGCCAGGGCTATTGAGTCTGCCGATAAGAATGCGCTGATTGACAGAGTCGAAAGCCTTGGCCAGGTCGATGAAGACGGCTGCACAGTACTGTCTTTTATCGATGGAGGTTATGATATTATTTAGGACCTTGAGCGTGGCTGAGGTGCACCCATGAAAGTCAGGGCAGGATAGATATAGGTCTATAACAGTTTGGGTCTAGAGTGCCTCCCCCTATGAAGAGGGAGGGGGATGACCGTGGCAGCTTTTCAATCTTTGGGGATCTCAGACGATACGAAAGAGAGGTTGAATAGGCTAGTACTAGGGGTTTCAACAATTTCGGCTGATCATTTTAGAAAGAGAGGGTCCAGATTGTCTAGCCCAGCTGATTTGTAGGGATCCAGATTTTGCAGCTCTTTCAGAACATCAGCTGTCTGGATTTGGTTGAAGGAGAAGTTGCTGCAGGTGGTGGCCAGCCGTGGATAAATGCTTATTGAAATTATCGATTATCGTAGATTTATCGGTGGTGACAGTGTTTCCTATCCTCAGTGCAGTGGGCAGCTGAGAGGAGGGGCTCTTATTCTCCATGGACTTTACAGTGTCCCAAAACTTTTGGGAATTAGTGCTATAGGAAGCAAATTTCTGTTTGAAAAACTAGCCTTAGCTTTCCTAACTGACTGAGTATATTGGTTCCTGACTTCCCTGAAAAGTTGCATATCGCGGGGGATATTCAATGCTAATGCAGAACGCCACAGGATGTTTTGTGCTGGTCAAGTGCAGTCAATTCTGGGGTGAACCAAGGGTTATATTTGTTCTTAGTTCTACATTTTTTAATGGGGGATGCTTATTTAAGATGGAGAGGAAAGCACTTTTGAAGAGCAACCAGGCATCCTCTACTGACGGGATGAGGTCAATATCCTTCCACGATACCCGGGCCAGGTCGATTAGAAAGGCCTGCTCGCTGAAGTGTTTTAGGGAGCGTTTGACAGTGATGAGGTTGGTCGTTTGACCGCGGACCCATTACGCACGCAGGCAATGAGGCAATGATCGCTGAGATCCTGGTTGAAGACAGCAGAGGTGTATTTAGAGGGCAAGTTGGTCAGGATGATATCTAAGAGGGTGCCCATGGTTACGGATTTAGGGTTGTACCTGGTAGGTTCCTTGATAATTTGTGTGAGTTTGAGGGCATCTAGTTTAGATTGTAGGATGGCCAGGGTGTTAACCTCTCAGGGATCATTGGGGCGCTAGCGACCCACTCCCGACACCACCAGGTAAAATGTAAAGCGCCAAATTCAAAATCCCAAAGTTGAATTATTAAAAATCCACCAATATACAAGTGTTTCATACTCATCAAAAGCTCTGTTTCTTGGCAATATCACAGCGTTGTCAGATTTCAAAAAGGCTTTACGGCGAAAGCACTACATTTGATTGTTTGAGGACAGCACCTCACATACTTTTCACATAGCCATGAATTCATTAGCCAGCGTGGCACACACATAACACATTTCACAGCAAAAACAAATCAATTACCTGTTGAAGAACTTCTGCTGAGGTCATCCTAAGTGTCCAACGAAGACAATCCATGGTTCTTTTGTTAGAAAAAGTCATGTATTATANTTTTAAAACAAGGGGATGAATTGAATAAAGTTTTAAAACAAGGGGATGAATTGAATAAAGTTTTAAAACAAGGGGATGAATTGAATAAAGTTTTAAAACAAGGGGATGAATTGAATAAAGTTTTAAAACAAGGGGATGAATTGAATAAACAAACCGTAAACACCATGTTTGCTTTCATATGTTTTACGAATCAACATGCTTCCACTTTAACACGGGACGAATTAAGTTCCAATGAAGTGCCTAAGACACACAAACGATTCTGCATATTGAGTTACCGTTTTTTAAAGAGCTTCCTTTTCAGCTGTTTGGACGGTGCTGGTTATCAGGCTCTTTGGCAAAACATACGGCCACTTCATAGAAACAAACAGTTTGATGGAAGAAACATATCCAGAGTCTGGTTGTTATAGCTTTTCTATCCGTCCATACAGAACACTATTACAGAGCTACAGTAGGTGTTGAAGTTTAACTCCATCTACTCCTTTTGGTGTTGTTTTCAACAGCTATTAGTTTCACTCAACTTCATGGCTTAGAAACAGTCATTTAAATCCACGACAGCATATCTCAAATTCTTCACTTAATTTGATCCTAAAAACTTTGAACACAAAGCAGGAATGACGTTGCTTTTATTTAGGGAGTCCACGGGAAGCCGTTTAAAGATTTTCACGGCTATTGGCCAAAGCCGCCCTTGAAATCAAACAATTAACACTTTGATCGTTCCCAACCAATTATTTGATAATGCTAGTTTTGTGACATGTTCTGGTGCAAAACGAACACAGATTACCTGAGATTTAGCTGATCAGAAATGCACCCAGGGATCGTAAAACAGGAAAAACATTTCAGAAGGCTGGGATTGCTAGAGTAAGCCTGGGATTGTACAGACCCAGTCAATCTCCTGAACCCCCCCTTGAAAACCCTCAGTCTCCCAGGTCACCTTTCAAGTGTGAGAGGCAGGCTGGTGGTTCGCTAACGCCCGACGCGGGTGGCTGTTGACTTAGATAAGAAGGGCACTGGTGGCTCCTCCATTGCAGTTCTGTTGACTTAGATAAGAGGGGCACTGATGGCTCCTCCATTGCAGTTCAACAGGATGTGGACAGGGGATGAAGGGTGAGGACCGGCTCATCCGTAAATCATGAAAACCACGTAAAGGAGGGCGGCTTAAAAACCAACAACTGCCTGGTCTCGGGCAGGTGGAAAATTAAGTTGTAAACAAGGCAACTCCTTTAAACAAGGATGGATTTTACCCTTACTTAATGGAAGTCCCCCCTGTAGAGGATCTCATAGAGAGAGATAGGAGGAGAGATGGGAGTTTTTGGTAACATCTCGTGCCAAGTAAGGCTCAGGAAGACCTTCAGCCGTCTGTGAGGCTAAGCGAATCCATCAGAAATAAGTTGGACATGACAAAAGAACAACATTTGTAGTTCCAGTTCCAGCAGCACACATACTAAACCAGTTCAAATAGGACATTTCTGTACATTCATGAGTCTGGCTGAAGGCTATTGGACACAGCAGCCATATCCTAAATGAAAAGCGAATTTACAATGTGCGTGGTTTTAGACCATGTTCTCCTATTCTGGTCAGAAAACCCTTCAAAGTTTTCAAAGGAAAATGACACATCTGTGGTTTAGAGTACTTCTTTCACAGAACAGGTGAACCATTCACTTTCTAGGAGACCGAATGACAGCTCACTTCAATGGAATGCCTTGGTTGACCTCTTTTTCTCACAGGAATGAAGCTATTATCTTCAAAAGCATCTTCAGGCTGACTAGCGCTGCCACCGACCGACCGACCGACCGACCGTGGCTACTACACAACGGAGAATTAAGACAAGTCTGGGTTGGTGGTGCGACACCATGTGACTCGTACTGTACTTAATGTAGTGTAACACACCAGGGTAGGCTACCCACCAGGCAAACAGAGTGATGACGATGGTCAGTGGGAGGCAAAGGAAGGGATGTTTCTGTTAACCTAATTTAAGTTATTTCCTTTTACTTGTGATGAGTCAATATGGGTCGTTGGCATGAGCTATACTCTCAACGAGCGGATGACCAAACAAGACCTAACTATGAATCACTGACGAGGAACAGAGCGTCTGCTTACCACAGACAGATGCTGTAGCAGAGTTAAGGGACTCCTAAATCCATGAACCCCCATAGGAAAACCCACAACGAGCCCTCTATCAGTAGAGTTGGTGTACAGTGGATCAGTTGAGGCCTACAATGCAAAAGTAAAGGTCCATCACCACATTTTCCAACACCTTTCAGATCCGATGATTGTCCCTATACAATGCACAGACTGAAGACAGGCTTTAAAATAAACGAGACCACCCAGACAGTAAGCGGCATCCTGTAATCTATGTTTCTCGGCCATCCGTCAGGAAACAGTCAAATACTGAGCTACTGATCATTAAAAACGAATCAGATGACACAAAGTAGTCGTACAATACTTTATTTGCAAAGCAGACGGAACACATTAATTAGAATCACATTCAAGGAGGAAGCCATCTTCTCCAAGGCAGTAAGTAAGTAGCAGGACTCCGTGTTCTATTGGGATGGCAACCTAATCCCTGGGTACTATGTATTGGATGGGAACGGATGTACCGGAGATGATTAATTGAATTGGATATGCAGATGTGCAACAGCAGCAAAACAAAAACTAACAAAATTAAATCAAATTTGAATGGTCACATACACATATTTAGCAGATGTTATTGCGGGTGTATCGAAATGCTTGTGTTCCTAGCTCCAACAGTGCAGTAGTGTCTAACAATTCACAACAATACACACAAATCTAAAAGTAAAAGAATGGAATTAATAAATATATAAATATTAGAGTGAGCAATGTCGGAGTGGCGTTGACTAAAATACAGTAGAATAGAATTCAGTATATACGTATGAGATGAGTAATGCAGTATGTAAACATTATTGACATTATCCCAGAGTAGTTACTTGAGAACAAAACATCCGGCAATGTCTGGTTTTCATCATTCCCGCTGGGCACAGACATCAGTTAGTTTTGATTTACATTTGGTTTAGTTGTCAACTAACGTGAAATCAACAACAGAAATTCACCATGTCATTGGATTTAGGTTAAATGTTGGGTGAAGAAATACAGAATGCCCTTACATTGATTACTTTTTGCAAATCCAATCAGTTTTCTACGTTGATTCAACGTCATCAAATTTATTTGGGGGGTTTGAAATGCCATGGAAACACCATTGATTCAACCAGTTTTTGCCCAGTGGATTGTTGAATTTTGTGGTTAGGCAGGCTTGAGTTAAAAAAAACTTTGACAAGAGCCACATACTTTAAAAAAAATTGTTCTTAGGACACTTCCATAGTATTTTCAGTTTCAATAATGTCAATATTCAAAAAATGTCATCCATCAAGCTTAGCAGCATTGACAGGAGAGCAGGGGTTGGAACAAACATTATTTTCCAATCATTCTGTTCAGAACCCCTATTTTTTTCATTCCATTCCAGTGTACTGACCAGATAAGCATGTTCTGAACCGGTTTGAACCCAAAAAAAGGAACAGTTCATATAGTTCCTAGTTTTTCTGTGAAATCAACAGTTTTTATGAAATAGCTAATTAATTTACTCAACCCATTAGCACGGATAGAGAAGGTTGCTATGCAACACATAAGCTAGTTGTTTACATGTTCAGATAAGTGCAGGCACGGTGGGGAGAGAGCAAGAGGATGACGCATGGCTTGAAGCTCTGAACATCATTGGCATGATGTGAACTGGAATGTGTTTGGGCTATAATTAGCATTATAACTTCACCGAATTACAGAATTATATTTAACTAGGCAAGTTAGTTAAGAACAAATTCTTATTTACAATGACGACCTACCCCAGCCCAAACCCGGACAACGCAGGGCCAATTGTGCGCTGCCCTATGGGACACCCAATCACAGACGGTTGTGATAGAGCCTGGAATCGAACCAGGGTCTGTAATGACGCATCTTGCACTGAGATGCAGTGCCTTAGACCGCTGGGCCACTCAGGAGCCCATACTAGACATTAGGAATATTTTTGGAACCAAAAATTACATTATTAACCTGTTCTCAAGATTTTAAAATAACGGTTCTGTTCCGGAACACTACAGATCACTTCCGTTCCTAATCAAAAATCTATATTTTTCAGTTTTCGGTTATGTTCCCTGAACTGGTTCCAACCCCTGCCAGAGAGTCTGTTAATCTTCATGCAGTCTGTTTAGACAGGCTCTGTAAACACTCCCGAGGCTAATGGAAGGAATGACCGTGGGCTTTTATGTTAAACCATTTATGATTAAAGTATCTCTTTATCGTCTGTGGTTTAATTAAATAAATCTAGCGAAGCAACAAACAATGCAACACAGTTTACACATTAAACTGTAACTTGTAGGCTATGGGGTGAATCCATTTGAATTCAATCACTTTTTGACAGCACCCCTTTTGATTTGAACAAAACCTTCCATACATATTTGCCCATTGTAGAAGTGGTCAGAAAGGGACTTTTTGGACGTGAATGACAAAACATTCAAGAGATAAAAGCTGCTTAAAGTTTTGCATACAACACCATACCATATTCACATATGTTGTCGCTTATACCCTATTTTACATAATTTGAGGTTGTTGTGTTGTGCCTGCCATCGGTCGAGACACAACTTGCTTTTGAATACAAGGTGTCATGATTTGGCTGATAAATGTAATAAAAATGGCATCTTTCAAAATGGCACCACAAAGACTGTTGGAGGTCCACACAGGTTGACATTAATGGGAATATCTGTTGTTTTTAATTATCCTGTCAATCCTCCATAGGAAACCTATTGAAATCATAGAAATACAGATCATAAAATAGAAATAACAATTTAAATTTCAATGGTGTAACCAGCTAAATTGCAGTGGTCTGAAGGAATAGGTCCATTCTAAGAAACATATTTCTATGATTGAATGGACGCCCACCCTGTATTCATGAGCATGTTATTTCTCAACCTATGGCTGGCACAACACAAACACCTTAGATGATGTAAAGTAGGGTCTAAGCTACAACATAGGTGAATATTAAACAAATCTGAGTTTAGGCATTTTTAGATACGCTAATTGACAATAAAGGTTTAAAAAAAATGTCAGTTTTTGAAACTTATTTATAGCCGTACACAAATATAGCCGTACACAAATACCAGTGTGCTGGTTGTTGATTATTGTATTTATACTGAACAAAAATAGAAATGCAACATGTAAAGTGTTGGTCCCATGTTTCATGAGCTGAAATAAAAGATCCCAGAAATGTTCCATACTCACAAAAAGCTTATTTCTCTCAAATTATGTGCACAAATTTGATTACATCCCTGTTAGTGAGCATTTCTCATTTGCCAAGAAAATCCATCCACCTGACAGGTGTGGCATATCAAGAGGCTGATTAAAGAGCATGATCATTATACAGGTGCACCTTGTGCTGGGGACAATAAAATGCCACTCTAAAATGCGCAGTTTTGTCACACAACACAATGCCACAGATGTCTCAAGTTTTCAGGGAGCGTGCAATTGGCATGCTGACTGCAGGAATGTCCACCAGAGCTGTTGCCAGATAATTGAATATTTGGCAGTACGTCCAGCCGGCCTCACAACTGCAGACCACATGTAACCACACCAGTCCAGGACCTCCACATCCGGCTTCTTCACCTGCGGGATCGTCTGAGACCAGCCTCCCGGACAGCTGATGAAACTGTGGAGTTTTTCTGTCTGTAATAAAGCCCTTTTGTGGGGAAAACTCATTCTGATTGGCTGGGCCTGGCTCCCAAGTGGGTGGGTCTATGCCCTCCCAGGCCCACACAAGGCTGCGCCCCTGACCAGTCATGTGGAATCCATATATTAGGGCATAATGAACTAATTTCAATTGACTGATTTCCTTATATGAACTGTAACTTATTAAAATCGTTGAATTTGTTGTATGTTGCGTTTATATTTTTGTTCAGTATAGTTTGCTATGGATACGTTTTCCATTTTTATCCATCAGACATGGAATCATGGAACCGATTTCACAACATTCTGAGGCTTCAGCATTTGGACTAAATGAACCTATTTATCCCTGTGCATTAATTATCATTCAGCGTAAAGTCCATAGGCAACACGGTATTAAAAAAAACATTTAATCGTTTTAGTGTTTTACCACTGAAGAGGACTGAGAAGACTTTAAAGGAAAACATTCCGTGGTTCGTGAGAGCGCGCGCAATTGTGCATGCATCGAGTGCCCAATACAGGCTCATCCGAACACCTGTAATTCACACGTAGTCTGCAAATACACTATAGGATGTCGATCTATTGTTGAACCACTGGAGAAGCATAATGTTCGCGAAACTGATTTTTACGCACGATTATACGTGTCCGACTATTACATTATTTGCCCCCTATTATCTCCAAATTGAGGTAAATTACTATAATGTTAAATAAATTACATTTGGAACCATAGAATAACTGTATAGCTTACCCAGATTGACAAAGCTCATCACCATGTCGGCGTCATTTAGGAAGGCATTCTCCTGACGTTTTGCTAAACGGGGGGGGCCTTGGGTGGTGTACAAGGTCTGGTACTGTTCCAACATGCCCTCCACTTCGTTTTTCTCCTCGCTTGATATCGTATTGTAAAGATCCAGCATGAAGAGCGGAGCGGAGTTGTACTTTCCATGTGACAGATGAGGTCTGGGTCTGTGTGGAAGTCCAAGGATGGAGAGGATCTCCTTCTGCATCTCTCTCTTTTCGTGTGTCCGCAAACGCCGGTGAATGAAACTCGGATGCACCTCGTTGTTCCCATCGAATACATAATTGCTACCTGCAATAAGGAACATGCAATAAGCGCTCCACCACAACCCCACAAAGGCAAACCAACAGCTTGTCATTGTATGTCCAGTTTGTAGTCAGTGTCTCTGACCTGCCGTTTCAATAATATCCTATGTCCAATATATTGTCAATATTTTTAGCGTAAAACTGTCTTCAAATGCGCTCCTTGTTCTCACTGAAAGAAGCTTAAGTAGCTCCTTTAAATGTAATAGAAAATCATTTACGCATTATGCAATACTATCCAATATTTTGTTTTGCAAAATTGGTACGCCTATTCATTATTTCTGGTTCTGAAAAGTCTACATCAAGTTGACAGCCCGGCTGTAAATGTACTTCTGAGTGCTTCGGTAAGTCCAAATCAGACCCAGTCAGAAGTCAAAGTTATATTCCAAGTTTTCTGGTAAAATAATAAAAACTACTCTGAAAGAAACCATTTTATTTTAGTGTATGTATTTAAATCTTAAATAAAATACTTTCCAAAGTTGCGTATAAGAAATGAACCCATAACTTGAAGTTTCCCAAAATTCCACCGGTTGAGCTGTGTATCTGCCGCGTGTGTGTGACAGTTGTTCTGGGCAACCGGCATTAGCAGGTAGTAAAGCGCCTGCGTGTGGCCACTGTACACGCCCAGTTAGTGCGCACGCCCAGTTAGTGCGCACAGAGGCAGAGGAGAGGTGGGGCTTTGGGGACAAATATATCCTCATAAAGTTGATGACATATTGATTTATATGTAGAAAGTGCCAAACAAAAGCGGTACATATTTAAAAATACTTAAATTCATATTTATGACCATTTTCCAGCACGTGTATAGTAGCAATAACCTATGCACCAAATGTAAATCTATCTCTGCCCAAAGAATTGTGATCTATAGTATTCGATTAGGCTAGACACGTCATAAGAGTCGATTTTTTAAGTTGTTAAAAGGTTTTAGTCACTTAAAGGTCCTCTGGGATGTTCTTTAAGGAAATCTAGTCCGTTTGGAAATAATATCATCTTGGTTATGCACGAGCCCTAACGATTAAATGAAAAACAGCAACATCTCAGACACGTTACGTTATTATTATATATCATCCTTATTATTATTATATTTATGCCTTTATGCAAATTAAATCATATTGTGATCCAAGTT
The DNA here is from genome assembly GCA_003317085.1 of Hucho hucho. Classification (NCBI taxonomy): domain Eukaryota; kingdom Metazoa; phylum Chordata; class Actinopteri; order Salmoniformes; family Salmonidae; genus Hucho; species Hucho hucho. Next base: position 37,550 of record QNTS01004951.1, read on the forward strand.
TGCTTAATGACCCCGTCAACAGATAGACTTCAATACCACACGATGCTCAGAATAACACTATATTCCTATGAATTTCTAATGCACCAGACAATATTTTATATATATATATACACAACTGGTTGTCTGGATCCTGGATGCTGATTGGACGAGCAGCGTTCCATGCGTTGCTGAATTGGCCATCACAGACACACCTATTCCTGCTTACAGTTCCATCTTTATCACTGCGCCTCCAGTGATAAGTGATTCAAGTTACTGTCCCAATAATTTATTGTATTTATCTCAACTTGCATATTATTTCCCCTTGCTTCCAGCATAACATTTAGTTTGGTACAGCGGGGGTTAATATAAGCCTAGCATTTGGTTTGGTACAGCGGGGGTAAATATAAGCATTTCGTTTGGTACAGCGGGGTTAATATAAGCATTTAGTTTGGTACAGCGAGGGTTAATATAAGCCTAACATTTAGTTTGGTACAGCGGGGGTTAATATAAGCATTTAGTTTGGTAAAGCAGGGGTTAATATAAGCATTTAGTTTGGTACAGCGGGGGTTAATATAAGCCTAACATTTAGTTTGGTAAAGCAGGGGTTAATATAAGCATTTAGTTTGGTACAGCGGGGGTTAATATAAGCCTAGCATTTTGTTTGGTACAGCGTAGGTTAATATAAGCCTTACATTTCGTTTAGTACAGCGGGGTTAAGCATTTAGTTTGGTACAACGGGGGTTAATATAAGCCTAGCATTTAGTTTGGTACAGCGGGGGTTAATATAAGC